>JAVYIG010010268.1:0-70684 GCA_035222895.1 Strongylocentrotus droebachiensis
GGAAAACGTTAATATAGTGTATGTACATGTATATAACTTAAGTTGAAGCAAAGAATGTCACTGTGGGATCTATTGCAGGGTTTTATGTATCGTCTGCTGAGAGCCGGAAGGGCTTTAAAGCTCTTTAACATTGTGTGGATTAATGGCCTTCTGACTTCTCTGCATAAAATATGTGATCAAGCAAGAAAGCACTTATCAAGTATTACTCAGAAACAATCTTTGTATTCAAATATATTTTAAAATTGTTTAGTGAAATCTGACTTCTTTTAGTTATGAAAATAAAAATTGTGTACAAGAATCGATTATAAAAATGTCTTTCTATCGAACAAGGAAAATGTATAATCAATGTATGTAATGACATCAAATGTCTTTAACAGCTAGCTCTTAATTTTGCAAGTATAGTTTTATTGTTATTACGTATATTTCTTCAATATCAAGCATGTTTATTATGTAATAACTTGGCTGTTTTATAGACTGAAATAAAGTTCTTTATAATGAAGGAAAAAAATCACATACAGAACTTTTGCAGTGTCTGAAAGTTTTATGAAGAGAAAACACCCTTCATCAACAGTTTGTCAAAGATTATGGTTTAACAATTTGCCAACATACTTCTACAGTATACAGTAGGCTTGCGGATGCACCATGTGATCAGTACTCTTTCTTGAGGGTATGTGACTCCTCAATCCTCCCTCTCTCTCACATGGGTACATCCGCAATCCTACTGTATATCTACATCACCGTGCAATCCGATACTTACAAGGAGCATCTAATACATCTACATTGTTTTGTGAAAGATTGATCAAGTATAACTATAAAAGTCGAGGAGAAATGAGAAAATGAAGAGCAAATATTTTTGTTTAGAGGACCATTAGTACTGAAATAGTTTGAGACTGAATTGCAGAGGGGACAGCAATGGATGATGTGTGTATGAGGTAGGTGAGGAGGACAGTGGAAGGGGGATTGATTGAGTGGATAAAGAGTTTTAAAAGCATAAAATAAAGAAAATGTATATAAAATTGTGTGTAATATAAATTTTGTGTAATAACATGATTTTTGTTCATTTGGTTACAAAATTTGTGTACAATTTGTGTGGGAAGATAAATTGACAACTTTACACTCTAGAAATCTTTAGAAAACTTCAACCCTCTTAGCCTGGGTAGTAACTTGGTCTAAATTTCGTTCAATTTAAACAGTACCAGCTAAAGAAGTTAAATAACATTTAATCAATGCGACACAATAATCCACAAATAAACAATTTACTTGTTGTAGTTTATAGATCGACATATATTTACATCCTTGTAAAAATGTGCAATTTACAGTTCCTTTTATACAAGTTCATTTACAAAAAATATACAGTGTGGAATATACATGTTACATCAATATCTCTAGGACATCAGCATTTGTTTTGTTTAGAGTACAATTAATATTCACTTCATGATACAGCTTAGGAAAATATTGAATAAATACTGTTATTTTTGTTGTTATCCTGGTAAGACATTATGCATACACACAAAGGCAAGCAAATAAGACTACGGTAATTTACTTAATATTTCATCGATCATAACTTATTAGCAATTATAGTTTAATCAGAGAAGGCCACTTATAAATTCGTAAGTATGTCTTTGATAGACAAGTTTATATACTCCTCTAGAGAGATACTCGTATATAACTCCATTATTTTAGCAAGAAACATCAGCAGAAAATTCTACAAAAACTAACTTGTGGTTTATGCGATAACTTCAACTGGAATTTTCTAGTTCTTTTATGGTTTATCTTTATTCAAGCTGTTAATACTTTTATTAATGTATGAAAGACATCAGTAAAGACATGAACATTTATTTCATACTCTCGTTTACATAGCAGTTGTTACATGTACGATGCATTTTATCTGCAAAGTTTAAGTACATTTTAAAAATAATATCAACAGCTAGCTATTATGAATTTGAAAGATTATTTATAGGCTACAAAATGAGTACTCCATCCTCACCCAACTAAGTATTATGATGGCAATCATGTAGAGTCACAATTGTAAATACAATCACAGGTTCACACTTTGCATAGACTCACATTTCTATTTGTTTCCCCTACCTGTAAATACCTACATACAAAAAGTGGATAGTTTACATGTCATATATACAAATAATTTAATCATACACAAAATATAAACAGTAATAGAGTTGTTCTAATTTCACACCACACAATAAAATGCATATTTTGACTAGCAATATATTGAATACAATTTGAATAACATGAGTAATCATGATACATAGGTTGCACACATTCATCACAAAATTACCCAATATCATATTCCTCAAATCAATTATAAAGTCATATGAATAAATAACTTTGATAACCCTCTTGAATATTCCACTATAAATCTCCTAAATAAGTAACACTTCATAATATTGAAAGTTTGAATAAATAGAAAGATATGACAGCTTTTATTAAAACATTGAATGGTCCATTACAAATTCACAGCACTTGTGCATTAAATTGTAAATTATCATCTTATTTAAGAAGTTTGTATGAATGCAACAAGTCATAAATAAATACACCATGAATATAAACACAATGTCAATTTTAAATTAATTGTATACAGGATTCATGAACTAAATTTACTGAATACAAAGATACAACATTACAGATATCCAGAAAATAAATCCTGTTGTTACGCAGCCTAAATATGCCATAAATAAGTAGACATTTGGGCAAGTTATATACGTCCAATTTAAGTCATGTTCCTGATTCTCTCTCTATTCTAAAAAGTTTTGGTGAATATATTGTCACCAAAGTTGTAAACTTGCATAACGAAAATCTTACTTGATATTGCTTAGTTACCAAGGTGAAAGTGCCCATTCAAAAAGGTGGAAATGCATGATAAATATACAAATTGCACATTATACTGTAAGTGGAAGAAAATATTCTTTTAAAAAATACACGATTTCTATTGACATGTACATGTACTAATTCACAACATTGATTTTTTTTCTTCTTCAAAATCCCCTCTTTTTAAAGGAATTCTTAATCTTTATGTTATTTCAAAACTAATTTTATGAATATAACCCATTAGGTGAATTATTATATGTTTTTTTCACAATGTCATACTTCAGATATTCATGTGTGAACAAAAATCAGGACAAACAATTCCTCATCTTAAATTCATCGATGATTTCATGGCAATGGAGTTATTCCATAAAATTCTTCATAAAAGTAGCATGGCTAAAACCAAGGGGGAATTCCCCTTTGGAATAGTATTTGGGAAAATTGAAAGATTAGCCATACAAAAGCAGAATTGAATTCTTAGATGGTGAAAATCTAGAATAAAAAAACCATCACCATTTCTAAGTATGATTTTCATTCATTAAAAATAAAACTTCAATTGACCAAATAAAATGAATTTTACGTTTTGAAGATGCAAAACTAGAATATATTTGTATCTAAAAACTATAAGGGCAGGTTAATAATAGGATTAAAAAAGAAGCTTGGAATAAATAATGGCAAACTCACTTTCAATGGAAGGCATATTCTATTGCATTGGTAAAATGTAAACAAATGATCAAGGTGAATTTAAATGAGCTCTAAAAGACATACTGCTTAAAAAGAAAAGGAAAAATGTGAAAAATAAAAAATACTGTAAATCGATGTAAAATGCCTTACACTTAACGATCCTTTGTATACATGTGTATGCATTTAGGTAACAAAAGAAAAGAAAAAAGGCAACAAAAACATATATTCAGCCTACAAGGTGATGTTGAATATTTTTAAAAAAAGAGCACCAACTTCATTCAGCCTTACAAGTCTGACCTTCAATGTCTAAAGAGTTAAGTACATGAACCATGCATATATGTAAAATACTGTTTCACAAAATACTAGTGTATCTAGTCGCAAATTCGAAAATAATATAGCTAATGATATTCGTTTGTCTCGCAATGTATGGTCAACACGGGATCTAACACGGAGTTGTGTACATCAGCAATCTTCCGACCTCATGTTATTTCCAAAGTTTAATAACACATCAAGATTTATCTCATGAAGTGGGCAAATTTTAGACTTTGCATGCAACACAAGGAGGAGCAAATAAATGTGAATCCAGTAAGTCACACATGAAATTAATCTGCAGCTTTGTTCAGTAAGTAGTTTCTTTTGCTTGACTGAATAGCAGCACCTTCCTGAGTTCTAGTACAAAAATATAAACCTCATTCTAGCCGTTGGTCAAATTAACACGTGGAAAGTAAGTCAAACCTGCTTTGGTGACTACCTGTATAAAAAGACCACCTGTCTACAAAGACCACTTTTTTTTGTTTCCCAATTGGAACATGTCCTAAAGGAACCTGTACATAAAGACCAGCTGCCTATAAAGACCACTTTCCTCGTCTCCCTTGGGTGGTCTTTATAGACAGGTTTTACTGTAGTAGCCTCCAATAAATCATGGTTGTCCAGTATTGAATCCATATCACTTTTTGTCACTCTCTATCAAGCTGAGACTGCACTTAGAGTCCTGGCATTTCTTAATCAGCCAATGAGATGATCTCATATAAAGCTATCATCACATCTAGTTCCAATGTAGCCAGTGGGAAGCTTCCGTCTATCTTATCCATTTGGCCAAGTGACTTCACCTCCTGAATTTACCAAAAAGGAACATTCTTAAAAAGCTTCTATTAAACTGATCTCCAATGCAGCCAGTAATATACCTCCACCAACATCTTTCTTGGCTCGATGACATGTCTTCTCAACCCACCAATCAGAAGCTATCGTATAAGCCTCTCATCTGGTTCCAGTTCAAAAGCAGCCAATGGTATGCCTCCTTCTAACTCCTCTTTGGCTTAGCCCGACACCTTCCCAAATCCACCAATCAGAAGTGCTCATATAAGCCTCTCATCTGTCTCCAGTTCAAAAGCAGCCAATGGCATGCCTCCATCTAACTCCTCCTTGGCTGGGTTATACTTGCCTTTCATCTTCCTGGATTGCCTCAGGTACCACCATGCACAGATGAAGAGTACGGCCAGGAGAACTAACACGATCACAAGCGGAACTATGATCACGATCTGGTTGGATGCCACTGCTGCCTTTTTGGTTTCACATTGTGAGCCTACCAAGAAAGAAAAGGAGAGGGCAGAGGTGAAAAGTCTTATTTAATGAAATTGCAATCAACATAATATTCTTTCCTTTGGAAATTATCTGTTACACCGACTCGGTGCCTGACATCGATATGATAAAGAGAAATAAGATGGAATATAATAAAATAATGACAAGAAAGGGTATTCATACTACATAACCTTAAAATACAGGTATAAGGTTTCTTAAGTGACATGACATAACATAAAATGTAGCAATAAAATTTGAGCAGGAATTTTTGAAAGGATGCACATACATGTAACTCTGTTGTTCAATGACAAGGTGTTTAGAGAATTGCATTAAAAAACTTGCTCAAAATAACTTGGCAAAGCTTTGTATCTAAAAAGAGATTGATTCCAAACATATAAGAGATGGAATTCAAGTTTTTAGAGCATGTGCTGTCAAAACATCACGGAATAAAAAGCATGATGAATTGAAGTCATATACAGAAAGGAAAGAAAAGTTTTGAGAAATGGTGAAGATCATACCTGTAAATTGGTCTGTGCACGTACACTGGTATGCCCCTACAATATTCCTGCATGGAGCTCCATTCTGGCATTCAGCTTGTCCAATGTCACACTCGTTGACATCCTGTATGCATTGAGACCCTTCGTATCCTGTTCCTACACAGTCGCAGGTGTACCCATTTGCTCTATCCTGACACTTCCCGCCATTCTGGCACGGCTCACTGGCACATTCATCCGAATCAAACGCGCACAGCCGGCCCTCATATCCAGACGCACACTTGCATTCAAAGAATGGTCTGTTATCAATGCAGGTAGCTCCATTGAGGCAGGGTTGGGCTGCGCACTCGTCAATGTTCCTGGTGCAGAAATCTCCAGTGAATCCTGTCCCGGAGCAGTTACAGGAGAAGGATCCGTTCTCGTTGATGCACTGACCTCCATTGAGGCATACACCAGGTGAGAGGCATTCGTTGACGTCCTCGGAGCAGAGTCGACCCTCGTATCCAGTGTCTGTGCAATGGCAGGTGAAGGCATCCGTAGTAACGCTGCAGTCCTGTGCTTGGGAGCATAGGCTGCGCTGGCATTGCTCATTCTGCCCGCAAGCCGTCAAGCCTACAGGTGCCATGGTGCAGTCACATGGCCCGACGTAATTACAACTTCCTCTGTTCAGACAAGGATTGTTTGCACATGTATTGATGATCATGTCACAGAGAGTTCCCCCATAACCCAGAAGACAACTGCACTCAAAGCCATTATTCACAGCGTCTGTGCATGTTGCATTATTCTGACACAAACCCAAATCACACGTCCTTTGATCAAGCTGGCAGTTTGTCCCAGCAAAATGCATCGGACACTGGCACTGGTACTGATTCACCATATCAATACATGTTCCACCACTAGTACAGGGTGAGCTGCTGCACTCATTGATGTCCGTTTCACAGTGGATTCCAGTGTAACCTGGGAAACACTGGCAAAAGTAACCCACAAAGAAATGTTGTCCTGGGGTCAAACTCTCCATGCAAGTGCCTCCATTTTTGCAAGGATTGGACACACACTCTGCAATGTCAAACTGACACAGGTCTCCTGTGTACCCAGCCAAGCAAACACAGGTGAAGTTCACCTCAGGCATCTGCAGATCATGGAAACAAGAGCCTCCATTTGCACAGGGATTGACGTCGCACTGGTTGATAGGCTCTTCGCAGTTGCGCCCTCTGTAGTAACGGCTGCACTGGCATGTGTAGCTGTTGCCATCTCTATGACACGCGCCTCCATTCTGGCATGGATCTGCAAAACAGGCATCGGTCAACTGGCATAAGTTCCCATAAAACCCATCCTTGCAGTTGCAAAGGTAAAATGATCCATTCCTTATGCATTCAGCACCATTAACACATTCATGTTGAAAACAGGGATTGAAGATCTCACAATTTGTTCCTTCATAGAAATCCGGACAAGTACAGTTATACTCTGTATTCTCATAGTTTTGAGCACATACCCCACCATTCACGCAGGGGTTTTCTGTGCAGATTCGTTCATCGGTCAGACAGGTCTTTCCTGTGAAACCAGGTTGACAGGTACATGTGAAGTCTAGTGGGAAAACATGGGTGCAGCCAACTGTAGTGTCCGCATTGCAGGGGTCGTTTTCACAGACATTGATCTCTGTATTACATAGATGATCAGTCAAGCCAGCGGGACAGGTACAAGTATAGTTCATGTGACCATCAACACAGGTTGATCCTCTCTGACATTGGTTACCTGTGGGAAAATTTAAAAAAGGATTATAATTAAATTCACGTTCCTTTTAAATACAATCTGTAAAATGCATAATGACAATAACATTCATTTTCTGAACATTTTCAAACAAATTGTCCCTTTTCAAACTTTGTTTACACATGCCGCAGCACAAGTGAATGAGCCTTAAAGATACTACGTCCCTTTTGCAGCCAACATCAAATTCTGTAGAACTTTGCAGGAATTATGAATATGTCATGTATGCCTTATCTGTGAAATTTAAACTATTAGCAGTGTCCTAATATTCAAATTAGGCAAGGAAACCCGTTTACTTGCTAGACTTCACTGTCAGGCACTATTGAGTGACTGACCGGGTTTTTAATTCTTTGGTAATAACATACATAAAATGAGCTGTAAAGGGTACATGAACACGAGCATTTGTCTACATCAATAACCCACTTTTTGTCATGGCCAAAATGAAACTAATTAAATCTTTGCGCAGCATAAAACGTACGTCCATTCCGTACAATGGTCTGAAAATCAGACTACTACTTACTGGCTCTATAGCTCTTAAGTCAATTTGACAAATATTAGTCGTTATTTTCCCACTTAAAGACATTTTCAAGCCCCCATTTTTTCAGGCAAGTTCTAAATTAGTATTAGTCGTTGGAATTTAACCTTTTCATTTTTTTGGCCTGCAAATGGGACAAAGTACCTTTAAATGGTAACTACGACATGAAGAGGAATAACAAAATAATCATAGATTACATTGAAAACGAATTTAGTTTCCCCTCTTTACCATATGTTTACATGAAAATATTTAATACAAACAAAATGGAAATTCTATGCACCTTCCAAAATGGTAGATACACAGTTACCCCACACAGTGTATATATCAAAGGACCTAGACAAATATATGTAACTGCTTAAATTGTCGACGTACATCACATAGAACACACATGCTTGGTTTCAATTTTCTCAATCGCCTCAAATATCGAAAATTCTGCAATCTACCACAATGAGAAATATTGGTCAAGATGACCGTCAACCATCCTAAACCATACCCTTATGCTTTTATAATCCTCCATCATAACCCCCTTTTCTCAAATTACCTATGCAGTCATCCACACTGTTGGCACAGTTTACTCCCTCCCAGCCATCCCTACAGTCACACCGATGGGCATTCCAGAGGTCAATGCAGTACGCCGTCACTGGACAGGGGTCTGGATTACAGACGTCCAGCGAGTTACAGCCAGTCTGGACGCTGAGTCGGTTTACCGTCAGGCCCGGTTGGGGGTTGGTCTGGTCGGAGAGGTAGTGGAGTCTTTGACCGTTGACCATCGGGTTGCGGATACAACCCTGCAGGAACATATTTGGTGGAGAGCCTATACAGAGTGGTAGTTAAAAGGTTAGAGGTTAGCGGTCAGACACGATTTATTGAATTTCAATAACATAGTATGCCTATAAAAGAGACATTGATTACCAGTAGTTTCTTCTTTGTTTCCTCTCTCCATTTTCTATTTTTCCTAGGATTTTTTTGGGGGGTTGTTTTTTATGTTAATTGTAAATTGGGCATGCAGGGTAGATCGTTGTGATTTCTAAATTGCACACATCTGCCACAGATATCAGTCAATATCGTTATCAATATCAAAGTATTGTATGCATGACAAAAGATGACTATGGCGACCAGTGTTTGTTCCATGAGTCCCCAAATGCAAATACAGATTTTAAAGAATTATTACCAGATCATGGCACTCTTTCAACCTTCTTTTCTCATCCAATCACCATGAACTATCAACAATTTCTTTCAGCTCAAATACCTGGTGTG
Organism: Strongylocentrotus droebachiensis; assembly: GCA_035222895.1. Classification (NCBI taxonomy): domain Eukaryota; kingdom Metazoa; phylum Echinodermata; class Echinoidea; order Camarodonta; family Strongylocentrotidae; genus Strongylocentrotus; species Strongylocentrotus droebachiensis. Next base: position 9,136 of record JAVYIG010010268.1, read on the forward strand.
TTTGTTCCTCCTAGTAGCATAGCAATGATCGGGTTCCTTGTGTCACTGTGGATGGGGAAGTTCCCTTGGAGGGTATAATTCTGCGCCCCATGGTACGCGGTGACGTAGGACTGGTGTCTATCGATGGAAACAGTCTGCCACTCAGCATCAGTGACGTTGTCAGATATGACTAGGGTCTTCAGGTCTACAATTTCCAGAGAAGAATGCAATTACTTTATAAATATCACATTGGAATGAAATATTGGACAGTCCTTAACAAATTATGCATACTCTGATATGGTAGTTAGATAGTGGTTGTGGTTATTTTACATCTCTAGAACATTATAATGAAGCGTATAACATAAATGATTCTTAAAATACAAGAAACGTAGATCAAGACACAATTCTTACCTGCTTCAAAGTAGGTCTGTAGTTGGAGGGAGCCATCGACGATGAGGAGCACCATGTCGTCCACCTGACCATCACTGAGATGGAAGAACCGCATCAGCAGGATGATACCGGACCTGTCCCTGGTACGGAAGTCCACCGAGAAACGGTCTCCGAAGGGGATGATACCAGAGTCCAGGACTAACCGGGTGTAGCTTGAAGCACCGTTGTAGGTGGAGGATGTGGCTGTTTGAGAAAAGAAAAACCGGTCACTCAAAGATTTTTACTTTTTGAGGTACTTCTTGATCATTTTGAACACTCTTTTTTTTAGGGCTTCAATATTACACCATATCACAGACACTAGTAACACGTAGGGCCGTGCATCTCAGATTTAACATTGTTAAACGATGTCTTTAAGAGCTGAAACACAACTTTAGTATGTACAGAAATTAATGTTTGTTTGGATTTCCTGGACTTCTGATCAATCTTGATGACTTCATGATGACATTTTCATTACAAATGCATCAACATTTTGCAGATTATAACTCCCCCCCCTTCCCCAATATATATATATATATATATATATATATATATATATATTATGACATCTTTAAGTATGAACATCTCCAGTAATAAAGGTCAGTATGAAGAAAGTGAGGTTGAAAATTAGCACCACCAACTACATAATAGCAGTGTACTTTACTCAAACTGATATCAGGCTCAGATTTCGAAGCCTTGGACCCAGTTTTGAATATTAGACCTAATAGTTTATCAATACAAATGTAACCAGAGTTTTCTTCCTGGGGGGTGTTTCACAAAGATCTTAAGTTGAACTTATCTCTAAGTTGGACTTAACATTAATGGTAAGTCGTTAGTATCTTTAAAAATATTCTGTAAAAGTTATTTCAAAAGGTATAAAATGTTGATTCAAATCATTCATATTTTCTATTATCATGGAAGATATCATGTTCTTGATGTGGAAATTATAAAAAGTCTCAAATATTTGAATTTTTGCTTTTGAATATATTACATTATAAGGCTACAAATGGCTCTCCATAATTTTTAAGTCCAACTTAGAGATACTTTTGACTCAAAATCTTTAAGAAACACCCCCCTGGTCTTTGTGTTATAATCCTAGGTCTTGAAAACATCATGACTGCATGATAGAGCTACTAACAGTGCATGATTATCAGTCCAACTATTAAAACACAATACCTTCATTGCAATTCGGCTCCATGAAATCCGGTGTACAGTCACAGGTGTACCCCTCCCAGCTGGGTTGGCAAGTGCCTGTATTCTGGCAGGGGGAGGGGAAGCAGTGCCCCTCCCTAGGGCACCCAGGGGACGCTTGAGGGGGGTCACTGCGTGACCCGTAGGGCGTGGCCTGCTGAAGCTCCACCCTTCTACCATTGACTGACAGGTCTCGGATACATCCAGTGAAACTAGATAAGGAATGTAAAGAAAGAAAACATTCACAAATTAAACTATACTTTAAAAATTGATGTATTTCATAATCACTTTTGTATTATACTTTTATACTTTTTCTCTTCAAAATTGATAATCTCTACAGAAATTGAAGTAAAAGTCATGAATAAGGATCAGGTTTAAAGAGGAATGCGATAATACTTATAATTACACCATTTCTTTGTGTGATCACAGATTCCATAAGAGTGTTAACATAATACTTGATGACGTGTGAGCTATTTTCCTTGTCAATGATCTTTTCAATTGAATTTTTGAATAAATAGATCAATCAATTAACAAGATTTGATAAAATATGTCAAGCGAGGCAATGTAAAGAGGACTTTATATTAGAGCCAATCAGTTGTGTATATATTTTATACAGTGAGCAGCTACATCTTATATCATTAATAAGTTATTTCAATCAATTGAAACCATGACACTTTTATATGTGTATACAGTCAAACCTGTCTACAGCGACCACCAAAGAGAAACGCAAAAAGTGGTCTTCCTAGACAGGTTCCTTTAGTACATGTTTCAATGAGAAACCATTTTCAAGGGAAACAAAAAATGTGCTTGTTGTAGACAGGTGGTCTTTGAAGACAGGGGGTCACTAAAGCAGGTTTGACTGTACATGGTTAGTCATATCTTTTTAACATATTTACCTTGATGTTGCCGGCAGAGTAGATGACAGGGGTACAAAGACACCGCCTGGATGTAGCTTCCCGAAAAGGATTGGCATTGCGAGGTCAACAGAGGGTGGTGCCAATATAGTACCTTGCTGGACTGCTCCAGATTCCATGTCAGTCACTAACAGAATTAAAAGAAGTGAAAAGTAGCAAAATTAGTGTATGAGGAGGCAGCCTCCATGCTGCAATCATAAGGTCATTCAGGAATCCCATGACTTTTACAAGCCGATCGCTTGTCTGATTATCAAGATATTTATGATTGGAATTACAAATTTAGAAAACCGTTTGCCAAATGGTTTTCATAACACTACAGTCTATTGGGGTAAACGAGTATGGTAAAACCGGTCACTCGGATAAGATTTTTATTTTTTTGAGGAAGTTCTTAATCATTTTGAAGCGCAATTTTTTTTACGGCTTCAATATTACACCATATCACAGACACTGATAACATGTAGGGCCGTGCATCTCAGATTTAACATTGTTAAACGATGCCTTTAAGGCCATGCATCTCAGATTTAACATTGTTAAACGATCCCTTTAAGGCCGTGCATCTCAGATTTAACATTGTTAAACGATGCCTTTAAATAAAAGTGAGTTTGGTTTCTTTTCAGCTCACCTTCAATCACTAGCTGGAGCTGCTCAACGATACTGAGTTCCAATGAATACCATCGCCCATCACTGATTGGAATGGTGATCTCACTAGACAGGACTCCACCCAATCTCAAGAACTTGATGATCACTGAGGCGTTACCAGCCTGGGAGACAGTCAGACCAGATGGCTGCAGAGAGGTAAATATAATGGTTAAATGAGAATGATAATGTAAAGAATTTTTTTTCTACAATAAGGCCTAAAAAAAAAAATGTTATATTAAAGCATTCATCTTCCCAAAGATGGAGAGGAAAAAAAAGTTTTTAAAAAAAAAGGGCAATACAACATCTTTTTTTTTAAAGGCCTAATAGAGAGATAGACATTAGGAGAGTGAGAGTTACACGGGAGAGAGAAAGAGAGGAGAAATAAGTAAGAGAGAAAGAGAGAATGGAGAAGAGAGAAAGAGAAAGATGTGATACATAGTGATGAATCTTAATTATTTTTTTTTAAACAACACTTAAAACCCCAAGTGACACAGTGCCTCCTGACATGTTAAAATGATTTCAGTTCAGAGATTATTCCATGGACTTTCATTGATATATCTGGAGACTCTTGCATAAAAAGTGGCATTTAAACACAACTACAAACATTACACCCAAGTCCAAAATAAGCCATCTTAATTGGTTGCGTTTAAACCGAACTCTTTATGTAATAACTATACTCTGAGTGATTAGTGCAAAGTGCTGAAACTACTGAACAATACTGAAATTATCAGCTATTAGGATGGCATAAACATATGCACTATGGTATCAGGGGGATATTTCACAAAGATCTTAGTTGAACTTATCTCTAAGTTGGACTTAAGCATTTTATTTAATTATTTTTTTTTAAACAACACTTAAAACCCCAAGTGACACAGTGCCTCCTGACATGTTAAAATGATTTCAGTTCAGAGATTATTCCATGGACTTTCATTGATATATCTGGAGACTCTTGCATAAAAAGTGGCATTTAAACACAACTACAAACATTACACCCAAGTCCAAAATAAGCCATCTTAATTGGTTGCGTTTAAACCGAACTCTTTATGTAATAACTATACTCTGAGTGATTAGTGCAAAGTGCTGAAACTACTGAACAATACTGAAATTATCAGCTATTAGGATGGCATAAACATATGCACTATGGTATCAGGGGGATATTTCACAAAGATCTTAGTTGAACTTATCTCTAAGTTGGACTTAAGCAATTATGGAAAGCCATTAGCATCCTTGTAAATTGTTGTAAAACTTATTTCAAAAAGCATAAAATGTTGATTCAAATCATTCCAATTGTTTATCATCATGGGAAAATTCATGTTCTTGATGTGGAGTTTATGAAAAGTCTGAAATACTTGAATTTTTGCTTTTGTATATATTTCAAAATAAGGCTACAAATGGCCCTCCATAATATTTAAGTCCAACTTAGAGTTAAGTTTGACTTAGAATCTTTGTGAAACACCCCCAGAGCATGTAATCCCATACAACTGTCTCACCATGTACAGTATGAGCCCTTGGTCTGAGCTGCCCGCCGTGAATGAGAACTTGATCGCCTCCACAGCCCCATCCGCAGCCAAACCTGCTGCATCCGCTCCAAAGTGTAAGAACTGATTGGGTAGGAAGCTGACCAACGTCTGGATCTCACAGTAGGTACCCTCGAAGCCTAGAGGGCAGGCGCACTTGTAGGACAGCCAATAATCATTGCAAGTGCCTCCATTTTGACAGAGGGAGTTCTGGCAAGGAGTGGATACGACACAGCCAGGACTGGGACCTGAGGCGGCTCCAGCAGCAGTGGGGTTGGGTGTGGGGTTGGTGGGAGCAATTTGTGACAAACTCTGCAGTTGGTTATTGACTTTGAAATCCTACAGATGAAGAAAAGAAGAATGAAAAATAAAGTAAATATTTTTGCATTTAGTACTTCCAAATATGCGAAGATTAATCATATTCTTATAATTTTGATGTACCAGTATATGCAACTTTTATGCTAAATATATGTTGAATCAAAATACAAGTCTAATTTCATATAAAATCCTTCCCTAATAAAAAGCATTCAACATAAGATATCATATCTACCATCCAACAACATTGCTCCAAGATTTATCAAATATATTACAACATTGCTGCAATGAGTTTTATGATTGATTTACAGTTCAGGTTATGTATAGTGTTGAATCAGAGGTTGAATTTTGAAACTCTACTAGTGTAAGAAAATGACCATGGATTAATTTTCATTTGAGCATCTACTAACCAGTATACAGCCTATGAAGCTATCCACAGATTGTAACTTAGACACAATGTACGGAGATGCGTCTTGACCAATACCACCAACATTCAGAACCTCGTTCAACTCTAGAGGGCCTCCCGGGACTGTCGGCTGTACGCTGACCGAGCATGGGACCTCTGGGCAGTTACCCTCATCAATGGTCACTGAGAGTGTAGTCCCATCAAGGGTTAGTACTGCCTTGTGTGGTGTACCATCATTCAGGTTTCCACTGGCAGTTGCTGCAACGGACCCGCTGCCAACATTCATGGATGCTACCAATGACCCTTGGTACAACTCAAGAGCAAGGTGGTCGATGAAGCCATTAGCCTGCAACTGAGATTTGATAAAAATACACAACTCTAGTTACATACTTGCCTCTCAGGAAGACATTGTTTATCTTTGGTCCAAACTTAGTAAATGGCCTAGGGTAATACAAGGTAAGGAAGAAAAAGGATTTTTTTAAAAAATATTTTTTTAAGGTTGAGATATAAATCAATATTTCCTATTCTTGTTGATGAAGATTTGACCTATGTTATTTCTCTTTCTGAAGTCCCAAATGCTTGGTATTAAGCATAGTGCACTAGCAAAAACCCTGTTTACACCAGCCAAAACGTGTAACATGAAGAAGTTATGTATATCCAAGGTGATCTTATCAAGTTTGGGTTGATTTAGTAAATACAGTCAAACCTGTCTACAGCGACTGCCAAGGGATACACAAAAAGTGGTCTTTGTAGACAAACCATTTTCAAGGGAAACAAAACATGTGCTTGTTGTAGACAGGTGGTCAATAAAGCAGGTTTGACTGTAAAAGTTGAACTGAATAATGATTAATCAGTCCTGCAACATACCCCTTCATTGTAAAATAGAACACCCGCTGACAGTGTGGTCACAAAGCTCAGCTCAATGGTGACCCTATCCACAGCACGGCGTCGCCTACCAACGCCTCCACCACTACCGGTACCTTCAAGGGCCAGCTGGGCCAGGGGTGGTAGCTGGATGTAGCCCGAGCCTGTGAAGCTTGCCTGACTGACGGTGTTACAGAGGGGACCTAAGGTACCCTGGGCGCAGCTGCATTGGTACATGTTGATCTGGGGTTCCAGGCAGGTGGCTCCATTGTTGCAGGGGTTTGAGGCACACTCCTCGATGTCTAACTCACAGTGCAACCCTGCAGAATTAAGAGATCAATGTAAAAGAAATTGTCAGAAGCTCATACAATGAGAAGGAAACAGTCTATCACAATACAATTCATGATATTTGTTGTTTTGCCCTAATCACTGGTAATATTACCTGATACGCTTCAAATAATTTACTACAACATGGCTCACATAACATATTAAATACCTGGAGGTGTTGAAGACAATTGAGATGAAGATGAAGATGCTGATGGGGAGGATATTTATAATGATGAACATGATGAGGCTGACAATAATGGTGAAGATAATGATGATGATAATGATGATGGTGGTGAAGGTGAAGATGATGATGATGATGAAAATGATAATGATGGAGATGATCATGATGATGACGATGACGTTGGTGATGATGATGATAGCAATGATGATAATGATGAAGATAATGTTGATGATGATGATAACAACGAGGATGACAATGATGATGATGATGATGATAGTGATGATTAAATGATGATGGAAATGGTCATGACAATGATGACAAACTATTTAAAGCTCTTGCCCTTCCACACCCCTTTTAGGTTTAAATGAATGAGCATATTAACATATTAGTGCCCCAAATGAAAAAGGAATATTGACAAACCTTCATATCCTGGCTCACATGTACAGTTGTAGAAATCCAGGAAGTCGTGACAAATTCCAGCGACACATGGACTTGATGAACACTCATTGATCTCCTGATCACAAATCAACCCTAAACAAGAAAAAAAAATATCCATGACATGGCTGGAATGCTCCCCAGGGAGTGGAAAATGTGCATACATTGTGTTGCAGGTAAGCCTGAATCCGATGACCGGGGTACCGGTAATAACATGTGCTGCGCTTACAAACAAAGTATTAGGCGCATTATAAATGTGAGCTATTATTATCATTATGACATTCAAAGGATAAATATAGACATATAAAATAAAATACAAAAGAGGTGCATATGACTAATACCTTACCCCCCTCCCCAAAAGATAATAATCGCTGACTACTGACACATCCAAGATACTGTTTACAAGATACTTCAAGTAAAGTTGAAGTGAATTGTCTGTATGTGCCATTGAGGTAGTATACTTCTTCTACTATTTCTGTATAATACCTCCAAAAATAAAGCATAAATTGAAGTATGTGTAGTTACCAATGACTTATTATTGTAGTACATACATAACCATGTATGAGAAATGGTTGTCAACACTATGAGTCTGTTTTTAGTGTATACGTGCTGCATTTTTACTCTAACAAATAAGAGGCACAGATATAAAGAAAAGGAGAAGATACCAACCTTGATAACCCGTTGAACAACTGCAGTTATACCCATCTACAAGATCCATGCAGGTGGCTCCATTAAGGCAGGGGTTTGAAGCACACTCGTCTATCTCTACCATACAGTGAATGCCTGTCCAAATAGATTCACATATTGATTTGAATTGATTTGATTTGATTTGATTTGATTTGATTTGATTTGATTTGATTTGATATGATTTGATTTGATTTGATTTATTTTTCCACTCAAATATCCAAAATCAAAATAACATATATAAACCCTACAGTATTGCAATTTATAATAGAACAAATGAATTATACAAGTAACAAATACTGATAAGTATCTACGAAACAAAATAGGTTTACAGAAGAATAAGAGAATAAGTCAAAATATTTCATATTGCTTGATTTAACTAAGAGGGAAAAATATTTATAAAATGTAAAACTTGATACAGGGAACTTTAAAAGATAAGTGCAAGGCTACACTTATGAGATTCACAATAGTTTTTAAAAGCAAAAATTGGCCATCATTAAGGAATCTTGAAAGACTCTTTTCGTATATTTCAAATTCAGGGGCAAAAGAAAGGGGGGGGGAGGGGAGGATTTCTCCAGAATTTTTAAATATACACATACAGGAGAAATTGAAATGTTTGGAATGACCAAATCAAATGTGTCATCGCTATGTATCTAGAGAATTATCCACTCATCTGCATGCATAAACTTGCAACAACAACAACAACAAAATATCAACACTTTGATGTCCTCTTTTTGGAGCTAGAAAAGCATTATTTGATACAGTTTGACACATAGTCAACTGCCCTCTAATTGTGTACAGAGGATGCATTATTCTTTAAAGGAATCCGGTAACTTTGTCTTAGATCCTTTAAAAAAATCTTTGATTTAGCTCATACTGCAATCATAGTTATTAACCTTTAGGGCATACATGAATCCCATGAAATTGACAAGCCGGTCGCCTGTCTGATTATCAAGATATTTATGATTGGAAATCAAAATCAAATTTTGTGTTTTCCTAACGGTTTTCATAACACTACAGTCTATTGAGGAAAATGAGTTTGGTAACACCGGTCACTCAAAGATTTTTACTTTTTGGAGGCACTTCTTCATCATTTTGAAGCGCGATCATTTTAGGGCTTGAATATTACACCATATCACAGACACTGATAACACCTAGGGCCGTGCATCTCAGATTTAACATTGTTAAACGATGCCTTTGATAAAGTCTGAAGGGTATTACCTTCAAATCCTGGGGCACAATCACAGGTGTATCCATTGATAGCATTGATACAGGTCCCTCCATTGCCGCAGGGATCAGAGGAACATTCGTCCAACTCTGACCCACAATTTGTACCATTGAAACCATCCACGCAAGTACAGAAGTAGCCATCGACAAGGTCCCTACAGGTTGCATTGTTCTGACACGGGGAGCTCTCACATTCATTGGTGTTAGTCTGACACAACGATTCTGAAAAGGTCAACGGCCAAAGTTCAAAAATAGAGAATATTTAATTTAGTATATTATTACATTTTCTACACTGTTACTAGATGTTTAACAAAGAAACACAAACACTCAGAAATATAATCAAGATACACACGTTTGATAAATACATATCTTAATTACATAAAGCAAAATAGGATAAAAGCAACCTCGAAAATCTGAGTCATCTCACATTTGAAATAAACTGATATTCAAAACCAAAATCTCCATTAGAAGCATCAGTTCTCTTGTAAAATATGCAAATTATTTTGTATTTTATTAAATGAAAATGTTTGCAATCAAGGACACATGTTGTTAATAGTTTTCTTAAAATCACTCTTTTTTTCTTCCTTGCTCTGTAAACCTCTGAAAGATCTCAATGACACAAACACACACACACACACACAAAAATGTGATATTTACCTTCATAACCTGGGACACAATCGCAGAAAAAACTGCCCACCAAGTCATAGCAGGTGGCTCCATTCATGCACGGCCCTGAGACGCATTCGTTGATCTCTGTGTCGCAGGTGGGTCCCTCAAAGCCTGCGATGCACTCGCAGATTGGCCCCGCCCCCGGCTGCTCCTTGCACAGACCCCCATTCAGACAGACAGGGGGGATGGCCGCGCACTCCAAGACGTCATTCTGGCAGTGGACCCCGCTCCAGTATGAACCGCAGATGCACTGGTAGGATCCTCTCATGTTGTTGCACACGCCGGTATTCTCGCAGGGCGATGTTACGCACTCATTTACGTCGTCTGAACACACCATGCCGGTCCAACCAGCAAGACAGATGCATTCAAAACCTGTAGGAAGGGCATTTATCACGACCATGATAAGTTTAATACTGACAACTGCAGGAGAAGCAGCTTATATATACAAACTTGATAACGCTACTTGTGACACAAACTAACTCATCCCATGTATGCATATACATGGAAGTATAATACACGCTGAAATGGTTGGATAAGAATAACAACGGTCTTCCATTCCATGGAGCACACCTGTATCACATATTTATTACAAAAGTTTTCACATTATAATGCTGGCTTTAACATGGCAATTGAAGGAAGACAGTAGCAAAATACAATAATTTGTACATCATTCATTAGAAGACCTAAAATCACCCCAAAACCTACATGACACAGCAAGAATAAAAGAGCATAAACTGGCAGATTGCGCCAGTGTTTGAGCGTCAAGTAACGCCTGGCTGGAATGCTCCCCAGGGAATGAAGATTGTGCACACAGTGTGTACGGGCAAGCACTGAATCCAATTACCGGGTAATAGTATATATGTATAGCGATTAGAGACATTTGTATTAAGCGCTATATAAAAGCGGAATATTGTTATTATTGAGGCTTACAGGCAATGGATCTAATTGATGAAGGTAACTAAAATGGCAACTAGGTTCTTAATTCCCTGCACTCATTATTTCACTAATTCTATACCTTGTGTTGTATTCTGACAAGTGGCGCCGTTCATACATGGGTCCGATGAACAAGGAACATATACCTCCTGACAGAAATGGCCCACGTATCCTGGTAGGCATTCACACTTGAACCCTGATATCCCATTGGTGTTCTCCACGCACGTTCCATTGTTCTGGCACGGGTCCGACAAACAGTCGTAAATGTCACCCTCACATCGTGGACCTGTTTGAGCAATCAAGATTAAAATTTATTACGTGGTGAAGAAAGAAAGCAGAACGGTTTTTCTAAGCAAAGAGGGTGCTTGAGACAAGAAAAGGTGGAGGAAGTGAGTGTCATTGTGGCGCGAAATCAGTAAACCCCTCATAAGAGGAAACATGATGACTCTGATAAATGATGATGATAATGATGATGCTCTGGTTATCAGATCTTCACATTATAATTAATGGATGAATGTTTCCTCACTTATCTGTCATCATAAAATATTCATAATGAAATTTATATGCATCAAGATCTATGAGACATGACAAAATACAGGTCTCTGAAGAAAATAGCCTAATCATGCTTCTAACACAATTACTGTAAATGGCTCATGAGTACTTGAATAGTAGTAAAGTTGATTCCGTCAGTGGCATTCCTAAGTTTTATGTCACTTCATACATATCATAGTCATTCTACATCTACAACAAAGTTGTTGATCTAATCATCTTTCTTAGAAAATGTGTATCAGAAGCACAATAGAAAATGGAACTTTAATATCCGTCATGACATACATTTATGCTTTTATGCAAATTGATCTCTATTACTTCAATCTAAGACTTAATGACACTAGATTCTAATCTTATCTCCCTAGATGGTGATTAGTACTGGGGGGCGTTTCACAAAACTTGTCATCAGTGACAAATTACAATTTTGTTATAAGCTACTGAAATCCATGCTTCTGATTGGTTATCAGCAGACTTGTCACTGATTGTTGTCATTTGTCATTGAAAAAAGGCTTTGTGAAACGGACCCCAGGAGTTGACTTTGAGATGTGGTAATAAGGAAACCATTATGACAGATATAGGGACAGACGAGTAGATGTAAATAGAGACTGCAGATGCTATACCTGTAAATCCCACTGGACACTGACATGTGAAGTCCAGCCCATTGTTAGGGAACCTGACACATGAACCCCCATGGAAGCAAGGCTGTGGGTCACACACATCTGTATCAATCTGGCAGTTGATTCCAGTATATCCATAAGGGCAGGTACAGTCGTAGCGGTATATACCGTCCGTACAAGTAGCTCCATTGACACAAGGGTTGCTGTAGCAAGAGTTGAGGGTAAACTCGCACACAGGTCCTTCAAAACCATAGGGACATTGGCATCTGGATGGTACAAGATGGTATAAAGAATGTTCAGCATTTATTAAGTATATCCATCCATAATGCTTACCAGAACCTACTAGGCATGTATGTACAGGACCTCTATGGAAAAAAAAATTGTGCCGCTCAGGGTGTTCCATCCAAGAGGTCAATGAATTAAAACAAAGTGTAATGTTTTTAAAAATGAATGGAAAGAGAACACACAGGGCAAAATAAGAAAATATAAACATCTACCATAGCTCTCTTATAGTTCATGAATGACAAAATACTTGTATCTAGTCACATTTGTGCATACTTACACTTTTCCCTTTATTGACTTTACTTTAATCACTAAGAATAATAAAATAATACTTGAGTAGTATGTGTTTATGGTCAAGGGCTTTTTATATGTACATTAACCAGGAATGTTCAAAGGTGATGTAAAAACTAGAAAAATACACGAAAAAGAAGTTGAGATATTAAATACAACAGACAAAAGAGTTTTAGACATTTCAGAGCATTTTAATCTTGGCAACGTTAGTGTCATTGGGAGATAAGATGTCTTTCTCTCATGCATAGACATTTCTCTTACATTACATATACATACTACTGGCTAATTATCCATGCACATCATTACCACCATGCATGAGCCATGCGACTTATATACAACAGTCACATGACCGTATCACTGTCCTTCTGATGGCTTGATTGCTTGTTCTCTTTTAAACCCCTTGACCCAATTCCTAAATCCATCACACTCACTGGAAGCTGTTGATCCCATCGACACATATCTGGTAATACTCGCATGGATTAAAGAGGGAGCATTCGTCGATGTTAATCTCACAGTTGATCCCTTCGAAGCCTGGTATACACTGACAATGGTAGATGTCGAGTGAGGGTTCTGTACAGTAGCCTCCGTTCTGGCAGGGAAAGCTTGCGCACTCTGGGGTGTCAATTTGGCAGTTGATTCCCTCATATCCTATAATAAAAAAAAAGATTTCCGAAGTGTGAAAAATTGTTCTGAATATATCTCAACCTAAAATATATTATAAAATGGGTTCAAGAATGTAGCCAATGCGAAGCGTCGAAATGGATAATGTGTACATGCATTAATTTTTACCATATTCACAGGGTTTACATTTTGGTGACATGTACCAATGATCCAAGGGTATCATATAAACTAGGGAGATTTTGAAAGTACATGAACATATCAATGATAGACTAGATATCAAATCTTTGCAAAGATATCTCTATGGAATACATAGAAAGAAAAATAAAATCGTAATTTTTGTGGTACAAGGTGCACATAATTCAAACTGAATAAAAAATTCCAAAACTATCCTGTTATTTTAAATATTGCCTGTTTGGAGCCAAAGGGCGATACATCATATACAGGGGGGTGTTTCACAAAGATTCTAAGTAGATCTTATCTCTAAGTTGGACTTACAAATTATGGAAAGCCGTTAGCATCTTTGAAAATATTTTGTAAAAGTTATTTTGAAAGGCATAAAATGTAGATTCAAATCATTCATATTTTCTATTATCAAGGAGATTTCATGTTCTTGATGTGGAATTTATAAAAAAGACTAAAATATTTGAATGTTTGCTTTTGAATATATTTCATTTTAAGGCTCCAATGGCTGTCCATAATTTTTAAGTCCAACTTAGTGTTAAGTTCTACGTAGGATCTTTGTGAAACACCCCCCAGGAGAGATAGTGAGAACTTTTTTTTCCCCCCAACCGCGGTCCCCCAAAAAAGGATCCAGGGAAAGAAAAAAAAAAGAACATTCCTCCCTTTTGAGTAAGAAAATTGGGGGAAAATCGGGAAAATAAGGAGTAAAATCAGGAAAAAAAAAAAAAAAAAATGGGGGGGGGGGGGGATTTTTAAAAATTTTAAATGGGTAAAAAAAATAAAAAACAGGGAAACCGAATTAAATCAGGTAATTATCAGGGGCCTGCATATACTAAACTTTAACACAAACTTATCGCCCCTCTGGCTCTGACGATATCCCTACATCTGACTCTACCACTGACTATTCCATTTACCTGGGAGGCAGGTGCAGTTATAACCATATACTTGGTCTACGCATAGGCCTCCATTCACACAGGGGTCTGAGTTACATTCATTGATCTGCATCAGGCAGTCGCTTCCATAGTAGCCCGGCTGGCAGTAGCAGGTATAACCCCCTGTGTGTGATAAAATAAAATTATTGGTGTTGATATGAAAGTCACTGATAGTCACATTCATTGATCTCAAGGCAGTCAGATTTGTACTAGCCTGGCTGGCAGTAACAGGTATAACCTGTGGTAACAGAGAATAAATGGTATTACTGTGCAAGTCACTAAAAATAACTTTACATTCATTATTTCTTCAGCATGACATAATTTGGTGTACATATAAGAAATTAAAACCCTACATCTCACAAATCTAGCTATAAGCAAGAGATAATGCACTTCACCAATATTGCTGATGCATCAAATATTCTCTTTGCTTTTTTTTCTTTCTTACGTATGCATGTATTTTTTCATCCAAGTTTAATAGCAATGCATTGGATATGAGAAAAAACTGGGTAAAGAGAGAATCAATGAACAGAATAATTGAATAAATGCATTGTTATCATATCTCTAGTTATTTGTCTAACAAAAAACATATGCACTGAAGAAAACTACCGGTAACAGGATTTTTATTTCTTATACTTTGCAATTATGTAAAAATGATAGCCACTCATACCAACATTCCCTGCTCAAATAGTTCAATCAATTGGATCAGATGATATCAAACATGTCTTTATTATCTAAATATCAAAATTTAAAAAATATGGTAACTGTTCAGATAAAAACTGGACCTTTCAAACCACAAAACTAGTTTCCTCTTCACAGACTTACAAGCTTGTGTCTTTAAAGCCTGTCTGTACTAGTTTAGCCAGGGGGGATTAGACCTCTATGCAAGGTCACTGACAGGTGGTTATCTCATCGAATCAGCTCTGAAGTAACAAAAGAAAAAGAGGATCTTTGGGGACCAACAGGCACCGATTAGGCATTGTTTGCTATATAGAGGGCGCAAGTAGCTATAAGTAGTGCAGTGTAGCATTAACATACCTGAAGGAGTTTCCACACAGACAGAGTTGAACCCGCAGGGATTGAAGTTACACTGCCTGACCAGGGCCTGGCATTGGCTTCCGATGAAGTCTGGCCCACAGCGGCAGGAGTAGGAGTTAGGACCGTCCACACAGTCCCCACCGAAGAGACAAGGGTTGCTGGCACACTCGTTGATGTCAATGTCGCACAGTTCTCCTTCAAAACCTTCAGGAAAATAAATAACGGTAGAAGTAAAAGATCTAAGTTATGCATCATTCATCTCTCTCTTCTCTCGTGATAACAATGATAATGATAATGACATACATGATATTACATATTCCTTACAGGATAAACCGGTTATGGTATTGAAACAGAAACATGCTTTTACAGCAAAGGATACAGAACTAAATGCTTTCAACTTTGTCAATCTGATTTAATTAAAGTTGCTTCTACTTGGTTATTAATATCCTGCACAAGAATGGATAATTAAAAGTGCTTGTAATTAAACATGCATTGCATGATTTGCCAAGAGAACACCAATTTCATCATTGAAAATGCTTTCTCACATTGGAACTAATATACCAATGAAAAGACCACCCATATTCCTTAAATATAAATATGTCAGCATTTTATGCTGAACTATTAAAAAATGAAACATCAGATTTTGAGCTTTTACCTGGACTGCATAAGCACTGGAATCCTCCAAAGGTATTATTACAAACTTTGGTTTGAGTAGGATGGCATCCTCCGTTGGATAGAAGGCACTCGTTCACGTCCATTTCACACTGCACTCCGGTAAAATTTGGAGGACAATCGCAGGAGAATGCTCCAGGAAGATCGTTGCACTGTCCTCCAAAGGCACAAGGCAATGAAAGACACTCATTGATATCTTGCTCACAGAGGGTACCTGTGAATCCCTGGCCACAGAGGCAAGTGTGGCTGTTTATTCCATCGACGCACGTTGCGCCATTCAGGCATTGGTTGTCAACGACGCATTCGTCGATGTCGATATCACAGTGCGTTCCTTCGAACCCTGGTGCACACTCGCACTCATACCGGTTGAAGAAGTCAATGCAGGTGGCACCGTTGAGGCAAGGTTGTGAGGCACACTCGTCTTTATCTTGTGAGCAGAAGATCCCAGCATATCCTGAAGGACACTCGCAGACGAACAAATTGACAAGGTCGCGGCAGGTAGCACCATTAACACAAGGTGTCGACAAGCATTCGTTGATCTCCGTCTTGCAGAGAACACCCACGAAACCTGGTGCACATCGGCAGGAGAAGCGGTTGGCACCGTCCAAGCAAATGGCACCGTTCTGACACGGAAAACTGGCACACTCGTCCACGTTCCCTTCACAGTTCACGCCTTCAAAACCAGGTGCACAGACGCAGGTGTAGAAACCAACAAGGTCATTGCAGGTCGCTCCATTCCTGCAGGGATTCGACTCACATTCGTCACGTTCGACCTCACAGTTGACACCTGACCAGATGGGCGGACATTCACAGCGGTAACCGTTGACCTCATCAACGCAGGAGCCAGAGTTCAAGCAAGGGTCCGAGGCACATTCGTTGATATTCTCTTGACAGTGAACACCAGTAAATCTGGTAATGTAAAATGAAAAAACAAAGTCAGGGCATGAGAAGATGATATGATAAAACTCATCTTAGTATACCGGGTATGGGCAATACCAACATTCTTTTACATTTTGACATGTACATGTAGTGAAAGATGTTACCCGTCAGTTCAAATTTCAAAATAACCACAAAAAAAATCATGCTATGACCATAATGTCACGGAGTGAGCATTGAAATGCATAATATTTACCCTAAAATGCATGTACAGTGTGAGGTCACTGAACATACTGGAAGAGTACAAATTTATTTCACACCAATACAATAATACTTACCAAAATCTAACATTTTTCTCTTTTTTTTTGGATTGAATTTAACTGCATAAGCATTTTAAGACAATGAAATCGTCCAGACAATTGTTTTTTTTTAATTGGAAGGGTAGTCTTTATTTTTGTGCAATATGCACTATCAGTATCAAATTATCAGAACCTTGCTGAATGTACAGTGACACATGCTATAGTGACACATACGGTACAACAAAACGATAAATCCCCAGAATAAAATTGACACATCACCATGCCACCAGAAAGAAAACTATTATGGCATGCCCTTGAAAAAAGATTTTATGTTCTGCAGATGTCACATCTTTAAATATAATAATCGCTATCATTCATCACACATTCATCGAAAGCAATAATGCCCCTGACACCAGGCACACAAACCCAGATTCTCAAAATAGAGCACATGGGGGCATTTCATCGCCCCTTCCTAACAAGGACCAGTAGTTGGTGAGGATCCCTGAAAGCTATGTGATAACGGACAAAGCACCCGAGGGGGATTTAATGACATACGATGGGTCACTCTTGGCTTGAGGGACTATCAGAGGATACTGGAGTTTCATTACGCAAGTGACACATTTTCTCACCGATACCTGTATTTTCTCTCGCTTCCACCTTCTCTTCTCCCCCCTGTGTAATTCTACCTGTCATCACTCTGTGTTTGCAGGACAATGATGTAAGCATTATCGTTTCACATTAATGTGTTTGACTATGGTCCTTATACATTTTCTCGCTACCAAATGTCTTTTGCTTGTTGGTTCCTTTGAATTGTTCATATGACTGGGTAGAGGGTTGACCACAAAAAAGGAAATGAATACAGAGAGAGATGATGAAATCTAGATGATACACCTCATATTAAAGAGACAATGACTGTTACCTCCTTTCAGAGGTATCTCTTTTAGACTATCCTTGATCAATTTTCCCCTCTAATCTCCATGGGTTTTGTCTCTGTCATCACATTATAAAAGACATTGTTATTTTGGGACATCTAGTTAAGGACACATAATCATCTATTAGTTTTACTCTCAAAAAGAAAAGAAAAGAAAAGAAAGATATGCCTCTAAATTCAAAGAAATCAACAAGAATTACCTAACCTTCCCACGATTCTAATTTCAATAAACAATAAAATGTTCTTCTATATCTTTCTAATTTCTCCTCAGGGAAAAGTCAGTCCAAGTTTATAGTAAATTGATTTTTTTTCCCCTCCCCTCCTTTCTTTGGCATTTGACCTTACAAGTTGTCAATAGTACTTTTCTTTGGAAAAGCTGGTACAATTTTCTTTCAGAACAACACATACAAGACTAAAGGAAAATAACAAATTCTATCATAACTGTGTATTAATCAGATTCGGTTCTGGTAATATAATATTTATTCAACTAAGATGGGTTTCTCTCATGTCTATAAAAAGCTGTTATTTCAGTTCTAAGTCCCCCTGTCCCCCATAATATGACAGAAATATTGCTAACAAAAATTTCCTTACAGCTAAAGGTGACAGCTAAGCCTTGAACTAAAGACACATTTGCTACTGTTCTTTCCCTTTGTCAAAAATGTTAAAAGGAAAGTGAATTCTGATATTTTCCCCCTTTTCTTCTTAACCCCATTTTTGACATAAGTGATTCATACATGTAAGTGATAATTTTGGAAATGACAGCTAATAATATTTGATCCAACGACCCACTTGCGACTGACCCTTCACTCTCAAGTTTGGAAAGTTCAAATGCAGCTGCTTTAGGGTATACTTAGCTAAATATGGATTCAATCACTCAACTTGTAAGACTGTATGTATCTATATTTTACACAAAATGCTCTCATTTTAGATATATGGGGCCTGTCACCACGAAATGAGTCCAGTTGGTCAAAAATTTTATTCCTGTTTTTAAGTATTATATGAATCTACATTAAGTAAGCTTTAAATTAAGGGGTCACACATTAAAATTGATAAATTATATCCAGAAATATGAACAAAAACCTAATTGGACTTTATAAACAATGGGATTACCCAGTTTTTAGATAATTAGGTGTAAAGTTAATGATGCGTAACGTAGCCTATGTTATTTGCCAAAAAATGTTAGAAGGAGATATTTTCGTGACCTAAGCTCTGGGGACATAAACTACAAGACATTAATAAGTCGATTTTTGGAAAAATCTTAAATGTGGTAGGTGGGTCAATTTTAAGTACATACACACTTTACATCGCTATTACTACGATTGAGCCTAATGCGACACTGGACTCATTTCGTGGTGACTGGCCCCATATGTTGACAACCTTCAGTAACATAAATGACAGATGCAATGTTACCCCAAACCCTGGAATGCAATGTGATACATTTTTTATAGTTTACCTTGACATTTTTCTATTTTGTCTACCGTTATAACTAATTCATACCATTTAGGCAGCGAGTAATGTAATTTGATGTCTTATTTAGCTATCTACCATTCCTCAGCTAAACTTCAAAGGTCAAAATAATCAATTGTGTTGTGCAATATTAAAATGTTCCATTGAACTTAAAAAGACAGAAATGTTTGTATCAACTAACTGTATCCTTATGTTCCACAAAAAAAAAACTCTATATATATTTTATGTTTCAATGTAGTAAGTTATGTGATATTTCTTTCATTGTATAGATTATGTTGTCCTGTACATTGTTATTCAAATCATGTAACTTGAACTTATTTAGCGTTTCCCCTTGTTTTTGGACAATAAATGTGATATTGAAGAAAACAAAAACACCAATGCACAATGGAATCATGAACTGAGATGGAAAGTAACAATTTGAAATTGTATTCTTTGTTGCTTTTCAAAGGATAAGTTGGTTGTTAATGTTGTCACCCCTTCACTTAACAATGAAACATGTACAGAAATCTGAAAATATAGATCCACCCACAAGTACATCCTGCACAAACTTTATCATCTGATTCTGGACTCAAAATACAAAGACAAGTAATTAATTGACTACATACACATGCGAAAAGCACTCAGAAACTTACCCTGGGGCGCAATAGCAGGCATAGCTGAGGAACGCATCCTCGCAGGTAGCTCCATTCTGACAGGGTTGTGAAGCGCATTCATCAACCTCCACGGAACAGTTCTTTCCCTCCCATCCCTCGGGACACACACATGTGTAGGAGTTGATCCCGTGGGAGCAGGTCGCTCCGTTCTGACAGAAGCCAAAGTCGCACTCGTTGATATCTCCCTCGCAGTGCACACCCTCCCAGCCGGGCGTGCAGTCACAAATGTAGGAGTTGACGAGGTCCTGGCATGTTGCTCCATTGAGACATGGGTCGGAGGTGCATTCATTAATGTTACTCGTACAACGCCTCCCTGTGGGGAAAAGGATATAAAACAATTTACTGATGAAAGAAGAAAATATTTTAATGATATAACATAAAGACCAATATTCAGCTTCTAAATAATGCTGGGGTCAAAGCAATATAGTCATTGTGAAGTTTTAATGTGTGTATAATTAAAGAGGATGAAAGATATCTACTACATCCTTTGGATCTTAAAAAAAAGTTCCACAAAGTGTTTAATAATTAATAATTGATTTATTTATTCTAATTCACAAATGACAGAAAAATGAAGTACAATCGAGACATACGTGTGTATTCAGTTATAAACATACAGACAACCAAGAAAATATCATCTGTTCACACAACCAAAGGGATACTACTCTAGTCCAACTTCATATAAGTAGGAATATAACAATAATAATCTTAATAAAAACTACATAATCATGATATTATATGAAAATTATAAGCCCTTTAAACAGGTGTATAAAAAGAATACCGGTAGTAAGAACATATGCATATACAGTGTAGGTTGATGTAATATCAGGAAAGCTACTGACAATGCTTTAATCAAAATATTCATAAAGTTTGGATACAATACTAGTGTGCTTTTAAGTCTGCATTTAAAAACTGCATAGCAACTACATGAGTTAATCCGAGTAGTGTATTTTTATTCCACGAGGACTAAAGATGAATACCATGTCTCCGGTCATAGCCACCGAGCCAAGTTTAATTTAAACTGCCAAATCTAGGGGGCAAATTGTTCTAAATACCACTGTGCCCCCGACAACAAATGGAAATGCCATTTAGGATCGAAGCAATTGTCTTCGCATGCAACAAAAATAACACTTGATAATCCTCATAACCCCCCCCCCCCCCCCCCCACAGGTAAGCCCTATCAATCAGGACCAAAGCCCTTCCGGCTAAACTTAGACACATTTATTGAAGGCTAGTAGACAGGTGTTGACGGATTTCTACATTACCTCCAGAATGCCTCTTTTCCCCAATAATTTATCTACCGGTTTCTCTCTATCTCTATAAATATACATCTCTCTATCTCTTATTTTTTCTTTCCGTCTCCATTCTCGTATCTGTCTGTCTCTGTCTCAGCCTCTGTCTGTTGTCTCTCTCCTCTCTCCTCCTACATGTATTTCTTAAGATTATCTTTCATACGTGTATCTCTCTTTCTCACTCTCTCCCTCTTTCTCTTTCCCCTCCCTTGCTTCCACTATATGTCTCTTCTCTCTTTCTCTTTCCCCTAATTTTCTTTTTTCTTTGCTTTTTCCTTTTTTCATCTCCTTGCTCCTCTCTCTTCAATCTATTTTAATCCCTTTTTTTCTTGATTTTTCTCTCCCCTCTTTCTTATCTGTATAAATTATGTATTTCCCTTTCTCACAACTCTACCCCCCCCCCCCCTCTCTCTCTCTCTCTCTCTCTCTCTTTCTCTTTCTCTTTCTCTTTCTCTTTCTCTTTCTCTTTCTCTTTCTCTTTCTGTCTCTCTGTCTCTTTCTCTATTATGTGATGAATCATGGGTAAAAGAGAGCTACTGTCATCACTCGTCAAACATGAATACGATAAAGATCAGGTTTGATCAATCATTATACAATGATCCCTCGATACTGGTGAATAACACATTATTTATGGACATTTCTGGGTATTCCTCGAGAAAAGAGGGATTATCATGAATTATATACCTCACTTTAAGTAATCCAGCAATCTGATTGGTCGAAATTGCATTCATAAACTTTAACTGTTCCCGAAAATTCCCAGTAACCATGGTTAAAACAGTTCTAAAATCCCAATAACCATGGTTATTGGGAAAATAGGTCAGTCTCCACGCGAATCCGTTTTCAATTCATTTTAATGTATATATTGGAAAAAACTGCCAATCATGATAACAGTGCGCGATGGCCGAGTGGTCTACGGCGTTGTTTGTAGATACATCACCTCATGTACGCAAGAGTTCGAATCCCATCTTCGACCAAAAAAAACATATTTTTTATTTTTTATTTTTTAGTCTATTTTTTTTTGGCATATAAAAGTATTAATGAAAGCTTTAATATTTGAGAAATAGTTGTTTTTATACGCTCTCGGGAAGATTACAATTGGGCTATTCCCCTTGGCACGCCTCGGGAAATAGCACAATTCTAACCTTCCCTTGAGCGTATAAAAACAACTATTTCTCTCAAAGCAGTCATTAATACTATACTATTGACAGCTAACAGAGGACATTCACTTTTTACTCTTAAGTAGAATGTAGATTTGTTCATTGGCCTTCATGTGGTCTAGGATTATGTAATGTCTCTCACTCCACTTTGAAAAGATGTACGTGTATACCAGGCGCGTACACAGGGGGGGGGGGGGGGTTTGGGGTTAAAGCCCCCCCCCCCCCCAACGAAACAAAATATCAAATTTCGAGACCCCCCCAAAAAAATGTCCTCTTACTCCCCCCCCCCCCCCCCCCCCCCGCTTATTCAGCGGCTGGCTGAGTTGTTGCCATTTTTTGGGGTCCGATTTAAACCCCCCCCCCCCCCTTGAAAAAAATCCTGCGTACGCCAAATACTGCTTCAAAAATGAGGGAGAGAGCAGAATCATTCCATTCGCAGGTTTTTATAATTATGCATGTTTATAAGAGAAAAATGAATTTTTAAAATAAGATAATTTAATAATTAAACACCTATAATAAGATAAAAGAGCCTAAGGTATGAGTATGAGCTTTCATACCTTATCAGAAAACATAAATTATGTTACAGCCCCCAAAACATAAGGATAAAATACCCATATATTCCAATCTAATGCCCCTGATCGTCATTCTTTTTTGATGTACATAGTGTAACTGGTTTATTTCATGCAGTCATTGGCCTCAGGACAGGTGGTCTGAAGCAAAAGTTTGTTGGAGGCAGAATATATGAACAAATGTTGCTTACTCTGTGAAAATTGACAGCTACATGTATATTAAAGATGAAGCATATTCACGGTCAGCGTTATTTCATATCAATCCCCATTTTAGCCCTCACAGTGACTCCAACTTGACATCCCAATACACAGGTGCAGTTACAGGAGTTTCCATCACTCTGATAATTGTCAATGATTAAAAGTATGGCGGATTTCACCGTCCATGCTACTTTTCATTCATCTTACTTATGTCCTCACGGGGCATTTTTCACTGACACGGCTCCAACATGAAAATTACCTGCACTTATTAAGTTCTTCTTCAGATCAGATTTGAAATAAAACCGCAAAAAGGATTTTCTATAGAAAAATTACACTTATCTAACCCAAACTAAGTCAGAGATGTTGCCCCAAGTACTTCGCATTCCCCCTTCACTCCTTTCCACATTGATAGTCGTGATTTCCAAACAGATTAGTTGCCAAGTTGGTGTACTTTACTTTCACACAAATAGGGCCTCCAATATATCATCCTATCCCATTAGAAAGAATCTGACATGTTAGAAACTTAGCTATAGGTTATTCTACCTCCTATCTTGTTAAAGGCATTGTTTAACAATGTTAAATCAGAGATGCATGGCCCTACGTGTTATCAGTGTCTGTGATATGGTGTAATATTGAAGCCCTAAAAAAAATTGCGCTTCAAAATGATCATGAACTGCCTCAAAAAAGTAAAAATCTTCGAGTAACCGGCTTTACCATACTCGTTTTCCCCAATTTACTGTAGCTAGTGTTATGAAAAAAGGTTAGGAAAACGCAAAATTTGATTTTGATTTACAATCATAAATATCTTGATAATCAGACAGGCGATCGGCTTGTAAAAGTCATGGGGTTCCTGACTGACCTAAAGGTCTATAGTAATTATCATTGCAGCAAGAGCTAAATCCAGGATTTTGTTTCAGAATCTGAGACAAAGTTACCCAATCCCTTTAAAGTGATCTTACCTTGCCATCCTGGTGCACAGGTACAATTCCAGTAGTTCAGGTGATCATTGCAAGTAGCTCCATTAGCACAGGGATTGGAGGCACACTCATCAATCTCAAGCTCACATTGATCTCCAGTGTAACCTTAGACATGGAAATAAAAGGAGATTATTTAGAGGTTGAAAGCATTAATAGGAGTTTAAAAAAAAAAAAAAGGAAAACACACCAAAAGACAATGAATGATTATTACAATGTGTGAGAAAATTTGAGACAAGAAAAAAAAAAATTGTATTATTAAAATAAATTTACGCTATGTAGAATTTGAAAGATGACATTATGTATGGATTTCATATTGGCAACTCTGCCAGGTGCTGGTGATTTCATTGAAAGACAACTCTTGATCTTTTTTCTGACTTGTTCTTAATTACAGATCGATCAATCGATCTTATTTACTGGGTGTAAGTCACAAATATGTTTAAACAACCCTTGATCTGTTCACACTGTGCATGAAATAATGACCATTTCAATTCATCTCTTGTCATTGAAACAATTTCTTCACGCATCTTCAATATTTTCCCCGAAAAAGTATAATTTCACTGGAATAGAAAATTACAAAAGCTAAAGAAATTACTGATGACAGAATCACATGACCAAGGTGCCAATTTGATATATCCCTTTTACACATAATTTGGTCTTCACAAAAATTCATAATCTTCTTCACATTTGTTCAACGCTCACCTGGTAGGCAATTGCAGTCAAAGCTAGCGGCCAGGTCGACACACATAGCTCCATTCTGGCAGGGGCCACTGAGACACTCGTCAATTTCGGTCTGGCACAGTTGACCTTCGAACCCTGGCAGGCACATGCAGTTGAACCCATCTAGGTTGTCATTGCAGGTTGCTCCGTTCTGACACTGGTTTGGGATGCAGAAGTTTGGGATGGAGCAGTTCTTTCCTGCAGACAGGCAGAAAAACAAATAAATGAATAGTAAATAACAACATATATATACAAAATAACATGGAACCTCATATTAAATAGTTTCAAAGAGAGTGCATACTAACCATATTAATATCACCGGGCTTTTGTAGCACGTCTAAAAAAACATATTGTGCTTCACTTTCCTGTATCACAGAGAGTGAGTGTGCTTAGTGGCCATTCTTGAATGTGTACCTTTTTTTTACCCTTGCTCGCCTTTTATTTAAATGTAACATAGTTGTTTTTTTTGCTATGCAGCATTTTATGGCAGGGGGGGGGGGGGGGCTATTGTGACATATATGCGAACATGGGGGTTTCCTCTGTTGTGCAATTATTATCGGTATGTGATTTGTACAAGCTATATTACTCTCATCCCATCAATAACAGGGGAGCCATATAAAGAGCTCCAGGCATTCAAGGATTTTCAATGAATTTCCAATTTCAATCAGTTTATTTAAACAGCTCAACCGCTCAACCGATCTAGTGCTTTATAATGCAAAACAATTTTACATGTACCAAGAACATTGAGTACATATATATTTAAAGACAAGTACCACTGTCATGCTGGCACTGATAATTTGCTCAGTACTGTGTCAATTTGTTGTGAACTTTGAGCTACAGTGTATGATCAGGGAGAAAAATCATACATATTTTTTAATATTTCTATCAAGTTTCTATACAATTTCGAACTATTGACATGATTAAGTATAACAACGTGGATAAGTGAAACATGAATTCAAACACTAAATACAATTTTGCCTTGCTCAGAGAGAAATATCTACAAAAAAAATATAAAGTTTTATATCAAACTGGGGCAAAAAAGGAATAACCATGATACTATTGAACAGCAGTGTTGTGTATAAAAAAAGTATTTAAAAAAATAATATAATTCTTGAAGCACTTTAAGACTTTCTTACCAAATAAGCATATGAATATTCCTAGTAAGAAATACAATGTCCACACAATTCTAGGTCTCAAAACTGAAGTACATCTCCCCATTGCAGATATTACAAATCCAATTCTCAAATCAGTACTAGACAGCTACTACAGTCACTATCCACCGACACAACGACAGTCATCTTGTGCAGTGGTCCTCACTGCAATGACTCGAGCTGATCGACTGACTGACTGACACTGCCTCCCACTGTCATGACGATGCTTTCTATTGACGTCCAGTCCTAGCTCAGAGGGGCACAGTGCAAACAATGCCAAACTCAACATGCTATCATCATCGGCAAGCTAATATGAATGGGGCTCCAAAGGTGGCAGTGGCAGTCAGTAATTGCATGCATGTCACAATTTCACCTCACATCAGCTTAATTAGAAGCTACAGGTATTTCCTTTTGTGTGTAAACAGGGCATCATATTGGTACTATTTGCAATTGTATACAAGAATAGACATAGAGATCATTCCATGCATTCCTTAATCCTTTACATTCTTGTAGTAAATAATGTGTTTTGTTCTATCTTTTAAAAGAGTTTTTTATCGTTTTGTATTTTTTTTAAATAATATTTTGTACATGTTTTGTTCTGCTTCGCAATTCATTCAGAAGGAGGAATTGGAGATTTCATGCATTCCTGAGCATCCAAAATCACTCCTTATTAGACATGAGGGATTGTCTAAGGTTTAGCAGACACTGCAACAATAAACCATTAGATGCTGCTTGTAGGTGTCGGCTTGCATGGTGATGTAGATATACAGTAGGTTTGCGGGTGCACCATGTGAGAGAGAGAGAGAGGGGGTTGAGGAGTTCTGAAAAGGACTCTGACTCGGTAATCTTCCTTGGGGGTGTGTAGTCCTGAAAAGGACTGTTGTTATCTTTCTTAGCATATAGTTCTAAGGAGAACTATAGCGCTTGGAGAGGATGAGTGGCTCGACGTTTCGAACAGGTTGACTATCCGTTACCGAGTCAGAGTCCTTTACAGGACTCCTCAAACCTCTCTCTCTCTCTCTCTCTCACATGGTGCACCCGCAAACCTACTGTATAATAAACCATTATGCTACCATGCTTTATTCACAGGAGTGAATGCACTGCATATTTACATCGAGTATCAGTATTATCACCACTCTGCAATGGTTTACAAAATTCCTCTCAACGGCATGCACAAGTTCTTGTTTTATACATTAATGAAACTCAACGGTGAGATGGAAAAGAAAACTAAATTAAAGGAGTCGTTCTCCTTAAATAAATGAATTTTTCTGAATCCCAAGTAACTTTTCACATATATCCATAAGGTGGTGAAAAGGGGTATACCTTTATCAATTGGTCTATTATTGGCCTATTTTTGATCAACAGATTAATATCTTTTGGGGGTCTTCTTTTTAGTCTGTTGGGGGGGGGGGGGATTATACTTCAGGGTATATGTCAGTTCTGCACAAGGCTGATTTATAAATTATGACTTACAATTCATATTTTACAATAACAATTATATATATAATATAATATAATAAATGTAAAAATAAGAGTTGGATTTACCTTTGTTGAATTCCAATGTACACTGACACGTGTAATCCAGTATACCGTCCATACAAGTAGCACCATTAAGACAAGGATCTGGTACACAGTCATTGATGTTTTCACATGTGAGGGGGGCGCTGGAGACCCGACGGAACCCAGGGGCACAGCTGCATTCAAAGTCACAGGTCTGGGAGGGGGCGGGGCAGGTCGGCTCACACAGCTGGGAGGGGTAGCAGCCACCGTGTGTGACATTCCTAAAAGATCAGGGTGGGATTTGTTTTTTAATTATAAACTACTGAATCTGTATGTTTTCAGTGTCTGCCTCTGCCTCTGTCTCTCTCTCTCTCTCTCTCTCTCTCTCTCTCTCTCTCTTTCTCTCTCTCTCTGTGTCTGTAAGTCTTAATGGTCTGTCTATATACATGTACATTCACATTTGATTAAACACTCAAAGGAACTTTTAACTATATAATTTTCACAATCATCAAAATAATATAAGGCAGGATAATGAATGTTAAATCCTAAGCTAACCCTAACTTTAGAGACTTTAAGAATTCTCAAAATTAACAAATTTCAATCTTGACCCTGTATCTTAATCCACCATTCTGTTGAATCATCAATAAACTTCATCTTCTGAAATCTTTCAGAAGACTGTTGAGAGTGATATCAGTAATCAGCACTTGTATATTACTCACTGAAGGGCTATTCAATGTGTGCAATCACTCATAGCCTATGATGTTCCAATACATCTCAAACTTTCCATGACCTGCTTGCGCACCCCAATACACACTAGGCCTGTCATCATCAGCTCGAGATTGCCAAATAGCCCGCTATTTCTGGTTTGGGAAATAATCCCGAAGTTACAAATTGCTTCTTCATCAGCTCGAGAAATTAGCTCGAGATATTTTGCTCAGCGTTCACGCATGGTGCGAGTCTTCGGGCTGGTGAAGACGCACCGAACAAATAGAGGGATATTTTGCAAACTAGCCCAAGATATCTTGGGATGATTATCTCGACCTAATATCTCGCTAATTTCAACTTCGGGCTGATGAAGACGCAAATATCGCGATAGTTCTAATAGCGGGATATTTGGCAATCTCGAGCTGATGTAGACAGGCCTAGTAAGCCCGAAGCTTTGACATCTATCTTCACACGTCCCTGAGGAGATGAAGGGTTGAGACTCCTAAAGAGGTCTTTTGTACAGCAAAATGCTTCAGGACTACCCCATAATTTAGTGTAAAGTGATCTAAAGAAATCTAAATCTATGATTATATAAATAAAAACACAGATTTTGGTCTTCTCTGGACCTGATACACTATCAAAATGACATCCTTCTTACGGGTACATTGTACATACATACCGGTATATGTAAAAATTTGTTTTTCCTGGAGTCCTTGCTAATCAGTATAAGCCACATTTAATAAGGAATATTTCCACAGCAGCCATCTTGCACATGTGTATGTCACATTGTTCATACTTCATTTGATTTACTTTTAAAGATCAAA
Source organism: Strongylocentrotus droebachiensis (assembly GCA_035222895.1). Taxonomy (NCBI): domain Eukaryota; kingdom Metazoa; phylum Echinodermata; class Echinoidea; order Camarodonta; family Strongylocentrotidae; genus Strongylocentrotus; species Strongylocentrotus droebachiensis. The sequence goes on from JAVYIG010010268.1 coordinate 38,335, forward strand.
ACAGTTTTCATTCAAGAAATCCTAAACAAAATATGGGGCAATATTGTGAGGCATTGAAGAGAACTTGAGACCTATTCATATTTGCGTGCATTAAAGGTAAAGACCAGTTTTGGAAACGACCCCTCTCAAAAAATGAAATGGAAGCTCTTATTTCCAATCATGTGAAAGTATATGTTTTGACTAATACGTGATGATACAAATTTTGCAGAGAAGCCGCCTACTAATTTATATATTTGGTAAATTAGTATATCTATGTGGACCGGATAGATATCGCGCATATGACGCGTAGTCCCATGTACATCTTTCTGTGTACAGTGCTTGTTACTTTACCAAGGCTGGGCCAAATTTATTATGATTTTGATGACTCCAGAACCTTGCAGTACACACCAATACTTACATGCTACATGGTCAACTTTTTCTGATCCATTCCACACCTTTTCTTTCGCAATGCAATCGCATGACCAGAACTGGTCTTTATCTTTAAGCTCACTCACCTTTCTGATGTGAACTGGGTATCAAAGTCAATCAGCTCTGGAGGTTCAGACGAGATACTGTAGGTAACAAAGCGCAGCTCTTCAAAGCATGCCCTCAATGACGGCAGATCAGATTCTGGGAAGGGCTGGGTGATGGAGGAGGGTTCTCGGACGCCACCGATGAACAGCTCTCCAGCATTCAGGGTCTGGGCTAAACCAGCTGAAAGGTGAAGAAATAAACACTTTGTTTTTAAAATAGCTTCATTCAATTCAATTCAATTCAATAATGGTTTATTATGCAATTTCAAAATTACATGAAAAGCAGCAGAAGCTGGATTGTTCATGTTTACATGTTGACATAATAAAGTGATAACTCGCATTTTTAAATATTGACACGTTAAATAGATTGTTATAAAAAAAAACATTTAAAATTTACATTATTATCTACTGGAATGAACTTCATAGTCTAATGAATGTAGCAACCCGAGTTTCTTCTACAATTCATCCCTGACACATATAATAATAATAATAATAATAAAAAAGTTACTTATAAAGCGCTTACCACCGAAGTCTCTATTAAGCGCTATAAAATATGTGTTCCTAGTCAACACTTTCCCATATTTAATCAAAATCATTAATACTTAAAAATAAGTATCTTATTAAGCATGCTCAATGTTTATCTCCACTATATCACTAAAATTGTTCAAATGCCCAACAATAGGTGACTCTAACTAGCCCTAGCTGTTCCTGATCTAAATCATACAACTAATACAGTCAAACCTGTTTATAATGACCATCAAAGGGAACCACAAAAAGTGGCCTTTGTAGACAGGTTCCTTTAGTACATGATTCAATGAGAAACCATTTTCAAGGGAAACAACAAATGTGGCCTTTGTAGACAGGTGGTCTTTGTAGACAGGTAGTCACTAAAGCAGGTTTGACTGTACTTAAAATGAGTGTCTCTATCAAGCTCCAATCCTGTGTCACTAATATCCTACAACGATGGAATTGATAGTGTCCCCAGTACTTACAATAAGTGACTCTACCAAGCTCCAACCCTGTGTCATCCTCCAGAGATGCTACGGCTCCATCTCGTCTCACCCTCACATAGTGCCATTCTCCATCATCAAAACCAGAGACAGACGACGTGGCAAAGGTTCCTTCTCCAATCCCCTGTGGCGTAACAATACATCCATATTGATTGATTAACATTAATATTCATAAATTGAAGTGCAAATATTCATAAATTTGTACACAAAGAATAAAAATATATGTACCATTCACCAATAAAAAAGATTTTGGTGATATCTGAAAGGATTTCACTAAATGAAGACAAATTAATGAATACATGCAGATCAAACTACCAATATACTCACAGACACACTAAATTTATTGTCATTTTGGTACTATAAACAGTTACTATAAATCTATAACATTTTGAAACAATATGGTACCGTAAGCATTTAAGATTCATGAAAGTTTATGTTCAACTTACTTTACAATTTTTTCTGCTCCTACTGGAACTCATTGGTAAAATTTTCAATATTTATGGCCCAAAAAAGGGACAGGTTGATCAACTTCTATGGTTTTTAAAGACCGTCGTTTAAAGCCCTTCTGCGCTAGTTTGGCCAGTGGGGATTAGACCTCCCAGCAAGGTCACTGACAGGTGGTCATCAAATCAGCTCTCAATTAACATAAGAAAAAGGAGATCATGGGGAATTAACAGGCACCGATCAGACATTGTTTGCTATAAAGAGGGTGCAAGTAGATATAAGCAGTGCAGTGGGGCTTTAAGCAACGACGACCACATGGTACTCACCCTTGTATTCAAACCCAGAACAAGTCTGCCATCTTTCATGTACAGGGTGAGGTAGGCTGGTCCTCCAAAGTAGAAAATCATTCCTGTAGAGACCCTGTAAGTGTGATATAAAAATGAATAATAACAACAATAATATTCTGCTTTTATATAGCGCCCAATACATCGATACAATGATGTGTCTAAGCGCTTTACTCATATATTATTACCCCGGTCATTGGATTCAGGCTTACCCGCACACACTGTGTGCACAATCTCCACTCCCTGGAGAGTATTTTGGCCAGTCGCCATGTTACAAGCGCCATTAACTTTAGCATCCTACCGGAATGAATGGTTTCAGGAGTGAAATATCTTGAAATACAACTCATGTGAGTTCATGTTCAAATGCATAAGTATTATATATTGTGTGACTGATAAGACACAAGACTGGTAAAAGTTATTTGAATGACTAAGTGATGTCTTAATTTGTCTAGAAATTAGGATCCAATAGAGTTAAAAATTATCTTTCAAAAGTGCCATATAATACCTTAATGATATTGGATAGCTTACTGTCAAGGAGAAAAAAAAATACAAGATGCAACATTAACAGAACAATATATGTATTCATAGCTTGTATTAATTTTGTACATGCAGTTGCATCAATACAGAGATTTTTTAACAAGTCTTTTTCAATACACATGTCCGTTGTTCATATTATATTTTTAATATTCTCCACAGTAAATCTGAAATTGCCTAAGAAAATAAGAAACAATAAGACACAGTGACCTGTTTGTGCATGTGATCCATCTCTTAAATAAATAGCAACAGGTTGAAGTGAGTCAGAGTTAACACAAAATGGTCAAATATTACCGAGACTCAAAAAGGCGTTAATTAATCCATGTACTTTATAACAGAATTAACACCCTTCTGGCCCTCAGCTGACAAGAAATAAATGTATGTCCTTTACACTTTCTGTGTTATACAAATGTAAAGTGTCATGAAATGCACAAGTGTACAAAATGTCCATACAGTGTAGCTATTACAACTTTCATGTCCAGCAAATGTTTAACTATTACTCATATCAAAAGAATTGTGTCACACAAATTTAAATCATAAGAACACAAATGCCCTTCATTTTCCCCTTTTTTCTTTCTTGCAAATGTACAAATTTAATTGTGTAAAAAGAGTTGTGTCATATACAAATTCAATTTGTAAGTACACAAATGTCTTTCTATTACATGATTTATTTTCCTCTAATGTACAGATGCAATTTCTTTTCAGACTTTGTCACATAAAAACTTAAATTATACTCAAAGTATACAAACAACATGACAACTAGATCATGGACTACTAGACATATGACTAGACGTTTCATTTAAGGTTGTTTGGTTTTCACTCAAGGCATATTAGTCACGCAATGTCCTAAACACGTGTCCTCACGCAACTGATGATGGATCATCCCTGGAATTTCCAGGTACACGGCAGAACATGGAAGGAGTTCCTTGAGGGAAATGATTTGTTTCTTTTTTTAAGGGTCAGGGAGGTTGCGATGGTAAAAGGATTATAAGTACAGACATGGCCTAGAACTTGCCTAGACTGGGATTAGATGAGTAAATAGAGCTTATAATATGATGATTTTAAAATGGGTGAAAACGATGCTGTTCTTAAAGCATTTATACGCATAAAAGTGTGTTGGCTGGAAAGTTGGAGCCCAAACAAATTTAAAAATTACCAGTATTTAATAAAGACATAAAATACAGAGTGATCATTTTACTTTCCCAAGGCATTCTATTTCCATCATTTATTTGTGTGTGTGCGAGTGCGTCTTTCAAAAAAAAGTGTAGATGGGATGGTGGGTGGGGGTGGTGGGGGTAGAGGGTGTTTGTTTGTTTCCTTTTGTTTTTTCTTTATACCTTAGCTTTAAAAACTCTTATTTTCGTTATGTGTACATAGTTCATAATTATGTGATGTAAATTTGTATATATATAATCCATGTATATGATGCATAATTATGTTCACAAAATTAATTGTTTTAATTAATTGCTTAGAACTGTTTATTTGGAGAAATACCACGTGAACCCACCCCCCCCCCCCCCCAACAAAAAAAAAACAAAAAAAGAAAGAAGGTGTATAAACATCAAACTTTAGTGGTAGGAGAAGGTAGGACTGAGCTCTAATTCTAGACACTTAATAGAAGTCCAATTATTTATTCTGCTCAAAAAGTATCAAATCTAATCTAATCTTGAGAGGCAAACTTCACTAGTGCATGCTCAAAGCCAGCTTGTATGAATTCCATCTTCTTATGAGAGAAGAACTTAATACACCTATCAGACACAGCATTGCATGGTATTTCACTAGCAATCCCAATGGAATATATATTCCCAGCAGCAGCAAATTGCCCAACAAGTCAGCAGATACAAGACTAATACATTTGACTTATAGTGGATCCTCTTGGCTTGGTAGCAGACTGACTCAAAATGCCTGCCTTCATTAGCTCGAGATTGCCAAATAACCCGCTATTTTAAATATCCCGATCGCAAATTATCCAGCTAATTTGTGTCTTTATCAGCCCGCAGTTGCAATTAGCGGGATATTTGGTCGAGATAATCACCCCAAGATCTTGGGCTAGTTTGCAAAATATCCCGCTATCTGTCCAGTGCGTCCTCACCAGTCCGAAGACTCGCACAATACGCAAACGCTGAGCAACATATCTCAAGCTATTTTCTCTGGCTCGAGTTTCAAGTTTCGAGGTTGAGTCTCGAGCTGATGAAGGCGGGACTTGTTACTTCAGGATCATTTCCCAAATCAGTAATAGCGGGCTATTAATTTGGCAATCTTGAGCTGATGAAGACATACCTAAAGAGAGCTGACACCTGTCATAACCCATCTCTCCAAACAGTCTGAAAAGGCTCATTAGATTCAGCTCTAATTACCCCCAATAAGGTAGTGTATTCACACTAGGCAATGAATGTAAGACCAGAATATCTTTTTCACATGAAATGTTTGCATGCACAGAGCAGCTAGGATTTGCACAAGTTTAGTCCCACAAACTGGATCACAACTGACACTGTACTGATTTTATGCGATCTGCAACAAATTTTGCAGTGAAAATCGCTATCGTTTACAAGTCTCAAAAAAAATCATGTCGTTTGAGATTCTGGCAGTACAATGATAAGTCAGTTTTTTAACTACGATCAGAAGCTTTTTTTTTTTCATGTACGAACGAATAAATTAAGACACACGGATGATTAGATTTTTTTTTTATTATTACAATTTTTTTTCATTAAAAAAATTTGAGCAATCCATCACGCTCCGAATCATACTTTTTATCTTGTGTGTGAACGGCCCCAATATTTATACTACCCAGCTGACACTCAGACGAGACGCAAAGAAAGACAACATTAACATCAACCAGCGCGGCAGGCGGACAGGAGAAAAGGCATTCCCTCTAGAAGTTTGTTATCTCATTTTCCCATTTCCTGCGACAAGACTCTTAGTAGATTCCTTCTTTCATTCATGCTCTGTCATCAAAGTTAATAGTTGTCCCACACATACACTACATGAATTGAATTGCTCAGGATCAATTTGATAGTTTTGGACTATACTAGATTCACAGAAAACCTTTGAAAATAAATGTTATAAACAAATCTTTAAAGTGTGAGAAGTAATTAATGAAATTGGATTAAGTAAGTTGAAGACAATTTTGGAGCACTGTAAAAAGAATTGGTGAAATAGGATTAAATCAGTATAAGTTATTTTAAATGTTTCGGGGTTGTTCTCATTAAGCTCTCAGTTCTAGATGTGAATGGGGTCTCTAGCTCTTAACCAAAGAGTAGCAGATGAGTGCTGACAAAAGGTAGACCACAGACTTCCACTGATAAGACCCAAAGGAAATGCTCCCTGGTGATTGTACAAGTACTTCAAAATTAAGCAGATTTTCCCTCATCTTTACATCGATAACTACTGAAAGGAAGTCCCTTAATCCCACAAATTGTTTGAAGATTAAGGTACTACGATGAAGTTTACAATATTTGGGTTTGGTCAACTATGCCAGTATGGAAAGATGACTGCACATGTACTTTGGGTCACTAAAAGAATACTCAAATATAGAAAGCCACAACCAGTGAAAGATGTTGCATCAGAGACGATCTGTGCATTGTCTTCTTCACTTTTCCTGAACACAATTTTGAGCTTTTGCAGAGCTACATGTATATTATGTTTATCCATACCAAAACTTCCACTTCCTTGTATTTGTAATCAACTTCTCCGAGACACATTCTATTAATTTGGGTTCAAATGTATCCTAGCTGAAAATGCAGTTTGCAAACTAAATAATCTAGCAAATTTAATCACAAAATGGTCAGGTAGGAATTCCGAAATCACATGTATCATACAATGTACACTTTTGTCTGTTAATCTAAATACATATATGGTACATGGATGCACGTATGTTGAACTTGAAAATTATTGTAAGCATAAAGAAACCTAGCTGTTAATTGCCATGTTTCAGCGATACACTCTCAAATTATCTCCCAGGCCTATCCCCGCAATGTGACCTTGGATTACGATCACATGACAACATCCAGGGGTTTAACCATGTCAGACGATAATAACCATGACTGATCGATGCACATGAAGGAATTAAAAACGCAAAAATAATAGTTGATAGTTGTCTGCTACATTATGCACAGGGTCCAAATTCTAAATTTGGAAAGGAATGAATTGAACTTTGAAGTTTGGAGAGAAATTTAGGTTTGAGAAGATCCCTTGTCCTACAATGTATTACCAATTTCTACTTGATATAGCAAACGAGATATAATGAGAGCAAGAAATGTGTTATTGAAGTAATATCCTTTAAATGTGATACAAAGTTTTGGGAAATTTTGAAAATTGGGTGGGTAGTGATTCTTTTAAATTTTGATATATTTGGATGCCCCTGTGGATGTATTAAAAGCACTAGAAAATTTAGCCCCCATAACACTTCTGCTTTCGAGAAAAATTGAATATAAAAATTTACCGGTGCTTTCGGTAAATTTTGATAAATTTCAAATAGCGCCCACGGCCGTTCGATGGTAGCTGCGACCGTGAAAGTTTCAGAATATGTAGTTTCGATATATAATTTCCAAACGGGAATAGCTAATCGGTTGATTTTAGTCAAGAAACATTGTTTTATAGCTTAATTAATATCCTGACCTTGAGAGGGAGCTATACAACATAAAGAGTTAATTATTCCTAATTTCATAACTTCAGATTCGATTTCAACCGCGACAACGATAAGTGAATATTTTAGGATCGCACATGCTTCCAATATGTTCATTTCAACCAAATTCATGACCCAATACCAAAACTTTGTATTACCTTTAACACAGAGTTAATGCCATCCTGGCTCTTAATAATTTAACAGACAATACACTTTTCTTTTCTTTTTTGAGATCTATATCCTTTGCTTGGTGTACCGTAATTAACGTTGTATAAACCGCCCTCGTGTATTAACCGCACCCCTCTTTTTCGCCCCCTTTTTTTTTTTTTGCCGAGATTTTTTTTTTTGTGTGTAAAATCATTACCGGTAATGTAAATTAAAAAACAGTAGGGGACCTAGGATAGAACCTTGTGGTACACCATGTAATAGAAGAAAAAATTGGAGGAATTATTATTATAAACTACATATTGAGATCTACAGTGTATCAGAAAGATTACTTTCAAACCAAGATGACAGACAAATTTGAGTGTTGTTCTAGTTTCCGAGTGGTGAGTCAACACACCGATTACTGAGCTGGGAGACATTGCCAGGCATAGCGCCAGGTAGAGGGGAAAAAATCGAAACTTAAAATTTTTTTTTTTTTTTTTGGTGTACAGTGTATAAACCGCATCCCGACTTTGAATTTTTTTCGGCGGCAAAAAGGTGCGGTTTATACACCGTTAATTACGGTAATGTAATTCTTACAAAAAGTCATTAATTTTCTAATTTTCATAACGTATTAAAGGTCAGTCATTTTTATCAGAACTTTCAGCAATGCATTGTTTACAGAAAACAAGCCACACTTCTCCTTTAAAGATGATATTTAAGAAAGTAATTGAATTGTTTAATTGTTAATCAATTTGTCTCAGAAGTTTTCCAAAAAAAATATTGCTGAAAGTTCTTATAAGAATGACTGACCTTCATCATCATAAAATTAGAAGTTATACAATTATTTTGGTAAGAATTACATACACAAAAAGGACCAAATAAATTTGTAAATTTTGATAAATCATAACTCAAGGAATGCTTTTAGAAATGAATTCAAACCGCTATCACCAACCCTTAATAATTTTGCTTCCCATAACCTTTGGGACTGATTTTCAACTTACATTCCCAAAATCTCAAATCACCTTTACTATTTAATGTTTAAAATGGTCAAAACAAGATTGGACGAGACCCTGACATTTCAAGTTTTGGCATCATTCTTGTTTCCTCTCCTCCTCTCGACGTTAAAAATTACTTTCTAGTTGACAGCTATCCAGTTGCATGTCACTGATGACATCGTTCCCACCCCAAACTAATGACTACTTCCATTTCCGATGGCAAATCAACCTGTGAAGTTCAGGAGGACGTTGAATTGAAGGGAGAGTAGAGTGAATGGATTGAAGGAAAATACAGGACTATATACACGTCAAAAAGTATCAACTAGAATGTGATCATGCATGTATTTCGAAATGAAATTTATATGCACCACCATTTAAACTGTATGAAGTACCTCCCCATTCCAATCTCCTTTAATATCATATGATTAAAATTGGAGTTCGAAATTGTTATACATGATGTGATCAGGCATGTCCATGTATTTCTATAAGAAATTCTGATGCACCAGCATTTAAAATGTATAAAGCACCTCCTTATTTCAATCTTCTTAATATCAGATGAGCAAAATTGAAGTTTGGAAATTGTATGAATGTTATTATATTAGAATGTAATTAATCATGCATGTATATGTTTTTCTACACAAGATGCATTGAGCATTTAATGTGTATAAAAGTTTCTCCCCTTTTCAATCTACTTAATCTTACTAGTAAAAGTGCAGTTTGAAAACAGTATGAACATCTTCACTAAAAATATGCATGCAATTATGAAATGTTATATTACAAATTATGTGTATTGTATTTTATAGAGTAAATCATTTTTCAATGGTTTTACTGTAGTGAGCTTCAAAGTAAGAAAAATGAAAGAATATTACAATGTACACCTGTACTCAAGACTGAGTTGTACATGTAATACAGATTAGCCTCCAGGAATCAAATTCAATTACAAAACTATTTGTTCATCTCACTTTTGTAAGCCTGTACTGTCAAGTTTTTACTCCCCAACACTGTTTTAGTAGCTTTTTATAACTGTCATTATCAAACATTGCTGTTACACTCGGGTAAGTGGATAGAAGGAAAAAATGTCACTTGAGTTTAACCTACAATTGAACTTCATTGTTAAAATAACTTGCTATTAATAGCATCAGCACAACAGGTCTTTGCAAAGTTGAATTCTTGCCAAAATCACTTGCTTGCATATATATTCTAACTGGAAGGCTACATACAAGGCCTGCATGCCTTCATCAGCTCAATATTGCCAAATATCCCGCTATTTGAACTATACTGATCGTAAATTATCCAGTTAATTTGTGTCTTCATCAGCCCGAAGCTGCAATTAGCGGGATATTCGGTCGAGATAATCATCCCAAGATATATTGGGCTAGCTTGCAAAATATCCTGCTATTTGTCCGTTGCCTCTTCACCAGCCCGAAGACTGGCATTATGCGCCAATGCTGAGCAAAATATCTCGAGCTAATTTCTCGAGCTTGAGTTTCAAGTTTCGAGGTCAAGTCTCGAGCTGATGCAGACGTGATTTGTAACTTCGGGATTATTTCCCAAATCAGATATAGCAGGCTATTTGGCAATCTTGTGCTGATGAAGACAGGCCTACAGTGATTGTAATAGTGATAATCATTGCATCTCTTCCCAAAGATTTGTAGGGGGGGGGGGATTTTAACATGTCCATGACCTCTGTCATGGATTTCTTGCTCTGTCTGGTGATGACTTGCGGGTTTTGCTTGAGGTTTGTTTTTCCGAAACATAGCCCGAGTATCACTATAATATTTCCTACCTCTTTTCCCTGTCTGTCACAATCGTAATGCGGTGTGAATATTCTGAAAAGGAAAGATATATATATATCCACTCTCCCTCAGTTACTGGATAATAATTGGATTGGACGAAAGGAATTATACATGTATGTGGGTGGTTGTGCGTGCATATGCCTGTGTGTGTGTGTGTGTGTGTGTGTGTGTGTGTGTTAACTGGTGCAGGAACTTTCATGGTTCACATGTAGAATCAGTGTTAAGTAGTCTTATGAATGTTTTGGTCCTATTTTATGAAAATTTTATCGAACCATGCATTTCTCTCCAAATGACTTGCTTCACGCAACATTTTTGTTTTCTTTTATGTAAAATCGGACTACTAGACTAGGACCAACCTTGTTCTAAACCTCAGCGTCAGGACTGTGTGGGTCCCCGGGGTGAGGTCCTGGTCCACCGAGAGGTACGAGGAGCTGGTCTGGAGGGTGATGACGGTAGGAGGGGCGCAGAAGTCCTCGGGACACCCCTCCTTGATACCAACAAGACTGGAGGCTGCGTCAAGATCCAGGAGATTGGAGGTGGTCTTGATGTAGCCGATACAGGTCACCAGATAGCCATTTAGCCTCTCCGTATTCACCTACAGTCACAAAAAAATCACATCAAATTTAGATAGGCAACAGTTATTAAACATTGAATTAAAGCCCATCTGTACTAGTGTACAGGAGGGATTAGACCACCCTGCAAGGTCACTTGACAGGTGGTTATCTCATCAAATCAGCTCTCAATTAACATACCGGTAAGAAAAAGAGGATCATGGGGGACCAATGGTCACCGATTAGGGTTTGTTTGTTAAATATAGAGGGAGCAAGTAGCTACAAGTAGTACAGTGGGCCTTTAAGTGAAATTTAACAGATTTCTTTGTATTCATCAAATGGTGCTCTTTTAGTCCAAGTACCTGTATCAGAAAAAAGGAAACAAACGTTCTTAATGGCCCTCTCCCTGATGTATTTTCTACATAAATACGTAAATAATTAGAAAACATACAATGTAGGATACACTGATAAACAAAAGAAGCAAAAGTGCTGTTGGTAACTTACTAAATGACAGAAAACTTGCTGTAAAGTTCCATATTTGGTTTTCAACCTCTAAAAATGGTATTATATGCAGGAAAATAATTTCATGAAGTTTAAACTATTGTTGTATTTTTAAAGAAAACCTACAAAAATGAATATATCCAGCCTATATGCAGTGTAATTGCATTCACAAGATGTCCATATGTATGTATGTAATACACATCACAGACTATAACAATCATATTAATCATTTCTACAGCAATAGTAGTAATTAGAATCAGATGATCATGCATTCGAATAGTATGTGACCTACATGTAGTGCCCTAGTAGCATATTAGGCATTAATAACTAATACTCAACATATATTTAGTCCATTTGATAGGCCATCTAAGCCATAATAAAGGCATAAAGTATTTCATAAGGCATAAAGCATTTCATAAGGCACTAAATATTTTGCAATATACATGTACATGTACACACTACATGTTGTTAGCACTTCCTTCTCTCAATCACATGTTTGTTTCATAATTTCTATGAAGGGTCTTGTCCTCTTCAGTTCCTTTTAGTACACTATACACCCTGGCACAGGCTTCAACAACTGGCCCTTTTTTTAGAACCAGCTGCTAAAGAATAATGGATAGAAGAGAAAGCTGAAAGACAGCCCCCTTTGCCAATTAATTTCATTCCTTGCCTGCCTCCCCCGATTCCCCTTCAAAGAAAAAAATGCCTGCTTAGAGTAGACAGATCGCAAAGTCAAATACCATTAATATGGGACCATATTTTTGCCAACTTACAGTATACCCACTGTACTCACTCAATGCTACATATTTACACCACCTTCCAACCTCATTCAAACAATTTTTAGCCCCAAGACAACTGGCCGAGAAAAATACCCCAAGGACAATGTTACACCTGATAACTGCCCTTCACTTACACCTGTGAAAAAACAGAAGGAAATATTCCCCAATTGTACCTCAGAGTGCAGTAGGAGGTAATGTCTCAGGCCATAGAGAGGGGGAGGGAGGGGTAAATTTTCATGGGAGATGGTTAAGTGCTTTTTATACATGAAATGTACATGTATATCATAAATTCAACATTTGTGTAGTTCTAGAAAGGAACCCCCCCCCCCCCTCCCCCCTCTCCAAAAAAGAAGAAAAAAGGATAAGACTAAGATACATTTTTCATGACTGTATGAAAGGGATTTTTTGTTATTTCAAGATGTCATGATTTCCTGTAACACTTTCAGTCAATTTGCTGCATCATGTTTTGGCATCAAACAATACTGCAGGGATGCTACCTTTCCAGATACTGATGATACCGATCAGCTCACAATTCATTTATGTTTGCCTGTTTTTGTTATCTCAAACAAAACCAAGAAAGGATGATGGAAAGTTCTGATGTTAGAAGATAACTGGGAACAATGCCAGAACTAAAGTCTAAAGATGCTTGATACAACTTAAAGTTAAGTACATTGTCATGGGAAGCTGATTTTGTTTTAAAGAAAATTGAGAGCAATTAGACAATGAAAGATTCAATAAAACAAAACAAAAGAATAAGAAAAAGCAATGAATTTAAATTCAATATTTAAAAAAATATATTATACATGTATATATGCTAAAAGTTGATACCTTTATATAAAACTTTCTCTGATCTCTCTGCTTTTACTGAAAGCACTGTAATTTCACATAGATTTTCTCTCTAAGCAATAACAGACACCAGAATCCAATGCCATGTATACAAAATACTTGATAATTTTTTTTTAAAGGAAATAAAGATAAAACAAAGGGAGATTGTGAGATATAGAGAAGGAAATATAAGATATAAGAGGAAACATAAAGAGACAGACATAGGCACATTGTATGGAGAAATTAAACGACATGGAAAAGAAAAAAAAGATAGAGAACAAATTGAAACAGCAAATTAAGGCTTTCAAATTAAGGTCAGGGGAACTAGATAAAAATGTAGATTTCTGCAAAAGACAAAAATCCTTTCTTGTCTTAACCTCTTGACTACTGCATTGTGAAAGTCCCATAGGCTTAATACAGGGACCATCCGGTTTTTGTGGGCAATAGGTTAATTAAAACCCTATATACAGGTTGTGGAAATCAAGACTATTCAATTAGGAAGCTCAATGTATTTTGAAGAGGAAAACACTGACGTGGAAGGAAATCGTTTAGTAATCTAATAACTGAAATCAATCAAATTAACATATCCTGCAAAAATAGTGCAACTACTCTCCAAGATACACAGAATGTTCTTCAACCAACTGGCATGGATAATAATACTCATGAACTTAATTTTTTCGGCATCTATTTTCAATTGGCAGAGCTATTTCAGGGGGAGCCCCATTTTGATAACATGAATATAAATTCTTGCATGTAAATAACATACATGTGGTTGCTAGGCATCCTTTATCAACTGCGTGAGCTATTTGGGGTCTCCCCATTATGATGCCAGGGAAAATTTTAAATGAAACAGTTCCTCATGCTTTATTAGATACCGGTATGTTGGAAAATGGGTTAATTTATGTCCTTAAAAAATGTACTGGTAGATCTGTGAATAATAATGAGTTCCTAATTTAGAATGATTGAATAATGAATGACATGTTGTGAATTGGTGTGAATAATTTCATTTTCCCCACGTTATATTTTCTGGATGACATCCAGGTGTAAAATGGTATCAACTATCAAAACTGTGTCATAAACAAGATAAAAGATGACATTTGCTATCAAAAACACTATGCATACACATGCACATTTGTACATGTATATGGACATGGAGCCATGTAAGTATGCATGGAAGACTTTAAATCAAAGGGAAACTTGATAATTATTCATGAATTTATTAATCTATTTATTCAATAATTCATTTATTTGTTTATTCGTTTACCTATTTATTTATTAATTTATCAAATTTTGTATATTTATGCATATATTTTGTATTCATTTATAAATTCATTTATAAATTCATTTATTCAATCATTTTTGTGATACAATGTAGAAAAATAGAAAAGAAAATTATGGATTACAAATTACAAAACACAATCAATGAAGCGCATTAAAGTGCTGGCAAGGAAAAAATAGGTGACTGTGGAACTGAGAAATTTCTGGCCAGCTTAATTTGGCATGGAGGTAAAATCTACAAGTACAAGATATCATGTGTAAGTGCAGTAGCATCAGACACGCTCATCGCCTAGCTCTCAACACCTCAGGTAAATACAGAGACCAGGAGAAGAGTAGAAGAAGAAAAAAAAGATAACCCAAACTCTTGACAAACCATGAGTCATGGTAAGTACACCTAATGACAGATTTGATCTGACTTTAAGATACTTTAATAGAGAGCATTTCCTATTTGCATCTTCTCTAAATGTAGGATTTGTAATTTTGTATGGTTGAGTTCGTCTATGCGTATCTGGGAAAGTTGTGACGTACATGTAGAACTGGTAAGTCATTTCAAGAGAAACTACATGTAGCTTGATAAGAGTAATCCTTGATTAGTAGTGAAGTATGTGTAGATGGTTTACTCAAACAAGTAAATGTAAATTATATAATATAATAGGCTCTACATACATGTAGTTCTGTATATATTCGTACTGAAAGGATTCATTCTGATTCTGATTCATTAAGAAGCTCAACCTCTCAATCTTTGGCCTCCTCATCCTTTTACTTCCTCTTCCCACTTATTCAAGTTGCTCGATCCGCTCCTTTTGTTTGACTAGGCCTACAGTGTAGTTCTGTTCCTGTTAACCAGGAGTAGTTTCCTTTTGACATCACTCCTAAAGTGGGCCAAACTCCTAAGGGCTGCAATCCTATTATCAAATTCATCATATTTCTATTACTCACCATATTTCAATACATTCTTTTTGTAAAAATTGATGCATAATCTGTGTTCAAAGAAGAATAAAAAAATATTTCATGTACAGGCCAAAGGATAAGAAAAACAGTAAATTAGTAAATTAGTCCATACTCTCTACATTTCTTTCTTTCTCTCTCTTTCTCTCTCTCTCTCCCTCTCACCATATCCCCATTCTCCCTCATCTCCCTTGTCTCTCTTTTCACTCTCATTTTTCTCTTTGTCAACTCCCTCCTGCACTCTTTCCTCCTTTGCTTTTTTTTTTCCATCGCCAGCCATCTTTTCTTTGTTCGTCACTGTATTCCTTCTCTGTATTCCCCATCTAAAATGATCTCTCCCTCATTGATCATTCCATCTTTCTTTTCTCTTTCTATTTTACTTTTTTTTAATCTCTCATCTTTATTTCTCTTCTTTCTCTATAGATCTATCTTAATCCTATCATTCTGCCTCTACAGTACCTTCTTTTTCTTTCTCTAACTCTCAATCTGCCTCTCTCCCCAGCTTAATGAACTTGCCTTTGATATGGGTAAGTTGACTTTGTTTGGCTGGGGTTTACGTTGTTCCTGTAAACTAGCCCAATAAAGATCATATGATTACAAGCAAGAGGAAACACTTGCAGCAACACAACTGCTATCCGACCTTGTCAGGATTTCACAGCTTCCAAGGAGAGAACTTTCAAGTGCAAAGGTGCATCAATGAAATGCACTTTGACATCAACTGAACATCTATAACATGTTTCAAATTTCCAACATTTAAAGCCCCACTGCACTACTTATAGCTACATGTACTTGCACCCTCTATACATTAAACAATGCCTAATCGGTGCCTGTTTGCCGTCCCCCATGGACCCCTTTTACTGATGTTAATTGAGAGCTGATTTGATGAGATAACCACCCGTCGGTGACCTTAAAGGAAGGTATAACCCCCTGGCCAAACTAGTACAACTACAGGCGAGCTTTAAAAGAAACTCTTTTAAAAATCTGCTTTACATTGTGCTGCCCATTTGACAAGCTTACTTGTTCATAAAATCAAATTAAATATCATTTGTAAAATTAAAAGCTGGTATGAAAGTTCAATTTAATAGTAAATTCATAATTTACAGCATCAGAGTCCAAGTGGAACTATAACAATTTGTAAAAATATATGTTCCTTTTGTGATGACAACAGGCATGTCTTAGATGAGTCTTTATTATTATGATGTTAACCAGTTAACCAATTTGATGTTTGATGATTGCTTCAGCTGACTGCTAAGAAAGCAACCAGGGGACCAAAGGCTTAAGTCCTCTCCGAGGTACTTGGTAATAGGATTAGTGCCTTACCAAAGGGCACGAGTACATTGACTTGTTTTTGAACCCGGGACCTCCTGGCTACGGGACCACTGCTCTACCACTGGGCCAATTGCTCCTCCTCACTGGACTTCCATTCCACAATTGAACGTTTTGTTCATGCAATATCAGGGGGGAGTTTCACCAAACTTGTCATCAGTGACAAATGACAGTTTTTGTTATAAGCTACTGAAATCCTTGCTTCTGAGTGGTTATCAACAGATTTGTCACTGATTTTTGACATTTGTCATTGAAAAAAGGCTTTGTGAAACTGGTCCCTGGTCATAAAGACCCAAGAGATAAATGAGCAGCCTAGATGGCAAAGGCTTCTAGCCTGGCCCTGGTAGTAACCCTATCTTACTTTTAGCCCTCGCCTCGAGATATCACTGTCTTATAAAGTGGTAGATGTGACCTTCTGGCTCTGACGGACTGCCCAGGGCCTGTATTTTCGCATAGTGGAATTAGTACAATCATAACCTTCTTGCGCTGACCAGGCAACATCCCTGTCAATACGGTTCCCTGCTAACAATCCCTTCCCCTCTTATTTCCTAGTACACAGGGAGAGGTACGATGTTGGTCACTACTGAGTCACTTGCACAAGGTCGATACTGTCATCGAGCTCCCCTCACAGTAGTTCCTGTAATACAATCTCATTAAGACCAGTAAGGTACGTCTTCATCCAATCAGCCTTGTTCTCCATCACCAGGGGGCAGGGGAAAAATTACTTTAAAAATGTTGAGGGCTACTTTCCAAGCTTGCTGCATAAAAATAACACTCTTTAATTTGTTTTGCATTGAACTCTATGCAAAATTTGGGACTCTTTTAAGACTTTCAGGGGCTCTTTTGGCATTTTGGGGGCTACTTCGCCCAAAGCCCCTGTGTATTATTTTCCCTGCCAGGGGGGTGTTTCACAAAGAACAAAAGTTGAACTTATCTCTAAGTTGTACTTAACAATTATGGAAAGCCATTTATAGCATCTATGAAAATATTTTGTAAAAGTCAATTTAAAAGTCATAAAATGTTGATTCAAATCATCTATGTTTTCTAGTATCAAGGAGATTTCATGTTCTTGACATGGAATTTATAAAAAGTTTAAATACTTGAATTTTTCACTTTTCAATGTATTTTATTTTAAGGCTACAAATGGCTCTCCATAATTTTTAAGTCCAACTTCGAGTTAAGTTTGACTTAGGATCTATGTGAAACACCCCCCTTGTCTTTCATCTGCAGGAACCCTTACCCAGCCCTTGATTCAAATCCACAGGCACATCCCTGATTTGATATCAAGTATGATACCCAAATATGTGCATGTGATTGTATGCCTCCGAAACATGATCCTTCCTGGAAATTTCAGTTATCTATCTATACTCCTTTGCCCATTGCCTATGAGTATGTATAGTTATCCTTGTATCATGTTATATTCATTCCAGGAGATCGTGGTAGTCTTGAATAAGAATAAAACATCAAGATGAAACATAAACTTCTTCATAATAGTAAACTACAATGTTGGCCTAAAACAGAAAAAGAAACTTTGCATGCAAGAAATGTTCATAAGTTTAGTGAGTGGTGCAGATTCCTGAATAATTCCTGCCATAAAATAAATGAATTCACGTTCATAACACTATTTCTTTTATTTTTATTTATTATTATTTATTTTATGTTTTTTAGTGAAACTTCTGTGTTTAACAATACAAAAATGTTTGTGTCACAAAAGTTTTCAGATTTACATTTATGACTGTATCCTTTGAACATTCTTGAAGATTTACAAGTTCTACATTAATACAAATTCAAAGAGATCTAGAAAAGTGAGCCCAAAGTAAATCAGGTATGTCATTTCTTTCCAATTCATCCCATTCTAAACAGATTTTAATCAAATTTCTGTTTTATCCCTTTAAATGCACTTTAATGCCAGGGTCTCCCTGTCATCAGTTGCCTGTTTTTCCTCATCGTAATTGGGTCTGCAAAACAGTGACTTCTGACAATCTAAACAGGCTTGATACAGCGCTGTGGTCAACTGGGAAAGGCATTATGGGGATCAAGTTTTTGGAAAATGAAATACACCTCCACCGTCGATTAGCAACGGTTTGGACTCAACGTAGATTGAGCCCAATTTTTTGAAAAGTTTCAATTAATGCAAAGCATAGCTTGCCAAATCATGTGTGATAGCAAATAAATATTAGAAATAATATCAAAACATAATCATCCTTGCTCATATTCATAAAGCAGCAGATACTGCAGTCCGGTGCAAAATGTTTAAATAATGGTAACAAGACCATATCATTGGTTGAGCAATCAACTCTGGTGATTAGCAATCTCCTATAAGGTACGATTTCACTTATCACATGGCAATGATTGACAGCTATGGATTGACCAGGGTGTCATACCCATCTCTTTTACTGTCACATGTCCTATCACCTGACCAATCCTGGTATCGCAGCAAAGGGTTGTACATCAGTTTTTTTCTTTGTAACAATTGCTCTATGATAGTTTCCTACACTTCTCCTGACTGCAACCCTGGACTCAAACTTCACAAGTACTGTACAGGGGTGAGCAACAACAACAACAACAACAAAATCCCCCCTTGAGTAAAAACAGATTCGGGGAAGAAAAAAAAAATTTGGGTAGAAAAAATGGCATCTATTAACATTCTCCCCCTTTTGAGTAAGAAAATTGGGAAGAAATTAAAAATTAAAAAAAATCTGGAGAAAAAAAAAATCAGGAAACCGACTTATCAGGTGATCATCAGGCCTGTCCTAACCCTACAGTAATTGTTTAGGATAATTCTGCAATCTATGGTAAAAGATTGCCATCCTTAGATTAGAAATCTTTGAAAGAATTATATTCCCTCTTTATATACATACGTCCTGTTCTAGCCAACACCCTACTACCAATTTCTCTCTCTCTCTCTCTCTCCCTCCCTCTCTGTATCTTTCTGGAGATATCCTGTTTGTCCTCATTACTATACCCTGTTCTCCTACATTTCTTGTCCTCCCCTCTGTGTTTTCTCTCTCCTTTCGCTTCTTCCCTGTTTAATATCTCCCCATGGAAGCATTCTCTATCACTTTCTTTTCCTCTCTGGTCTCTCCCTAATTTCTACAAAAACTATTTCATGTAATTGACCTCTTTTCTAAACATCAAGCTTTTCATCGTTATGCACTCTCTCAAAAAACCCTTATCATCACGTTGCATAATTGGTGAGCTAATGTTTCTCCTGAGGTTAGGGTTCCAACCCTAAACTTGTCAAACAAACCCCATCTCTATTAGACTCCAAATTAGACTTGACATCTCCAATATCCCCCAACGTCTGACTCCAAAAAATGGTCCCACATTTTGCATTCCCTCACCCCCCCCCCCCCCCCCCTCCCCTCCTCGGCCCCTTAAAGTACGTAGCTCGACCAGTTCCAGTGTCATTTGCAAGGAATCGACTTCCAATTAACTTTTCTTTTAGACAATTCCTCTGTACTAAGAATTTGAATATTAGAAGCGAGAAACCTTACAAGAAGTGAGAAACCTTACTAGAAGTATATACATACATGTATGTAAAAATTAAAATATATTGATGATAGAGCCAAAGTATGTTATCGATGGCTTGTGGGTCAATTATCCCTTGCAGAAGTGTATTGTGCATAACAGTCAGAAGTTCTTTACCATCATGCAAGCCTTAGTGCAATTCATTTTTTTAAATGTATGTATAATATTGCCTGCTCTTTGTCTTTAAGATGCGTTCACTTGAACAAAACATCCTCTACTCTAATTCTCCCCCAAATAACCATATATTGAAAGCTTTGAAATATATCATTTTGAAGGGGGGGGGTGTATATTTTTATGTTCTTGCACCCCCTTTGGTTCATATCCCCCCTTTTTTTCCCCTCATGAATCCCAAATGTCTGACTCTATCTTTAACATGGATGAGCACATCACAACCGGCGTAATATAGCCACCATATGCCTCCATGCACTTTCGTACAGGGAGAGTGGAAGTAATGCTGTGATCGCCTCTCAAGGGAGAACATTGCATTTCCTGTCCTAATCATATTTTGCTGGTAATCTTGTTGTAAAATGTTACTCTTCGTGAAGTCACGTCCCCCCTTCTCCCTCTTTTCCACTCTTCTGAATCATCGTGGGATAGCCCTCAAAGTCATGAGTAATATAGAGAAAAGTACATCATGTACATCTAGATTACTAGCTTTAAAACTCCAGTCTCAAGAAACATAAATCGGGAAAAATCATTATTTCACATACTTCAAAAATTACAAAAAAAGGTTAAAGGGTATGAATAATTAAATTTTTAACTATTATGCTTTCAACTTACAATAGCCTACATCTAGACGTGCTACTTCATGCACTGTTCCTTAGAAAGTATATCATTATATACATGTACATGCATGTATGATCTTTTTAACGGAACTAATTTGCCATAGATATCTTTATATGATATGGACATCCTCTCGCCTCAGGAAAAATGAAAAGTGACCTAGCAGTCACATGACTATCCACTGTTTTATAATCTGTTCCTTAGAAAGTATATCATTACATACATGTACATTATGTATGATCTTTTAAAACGGAACTAATTTGCTATGAATATGTTCATTTGATATGTACATCCTGTTGCCTTAGGAAAATCAAAGAAGAAATGTGGCCTGACAGTCACATGACTATCCACTGTTTAATGGTCTCCTATAAAACTAAAACTAAAACAATTGCCATTGGCAAGACATCAGGTGTGTGAGATCTACACATGTATAAATAGGCTTGTACAACAAACAAGGTAGGATTGGCGAGGGTGCAACCATTTAACCCTTTCAGGAAAGGATTTGACTTTAGGGCTAAATTGATCATATGTTGTTCTTTAACTTGGCAACAATAACAACTTTATTTTATTGCTACTCTGTTCTAATAAAATTTAATATCTCTGCAAACAAATACACAGGAACTAGGAAGGAATACTTTGTGAAAAAGTTGAGAAAGTGGCTCAATTTGTTATCAAAAAAGCAATGATTTTGAGTGAACCTCTCAAAGTGTTGCCAATTTAAAATTTGTAATTAACTTTTTTTGTGGAATTGCTGGCATTCAATGCCATATGATCATGCAACAAAAATGGATGAAGTGTATGCAGACATGTTTGTCCTTTCTACTCATGCCACTTGTATACTTTTAGGGCTCTGTATCAAATGTTGTTGAGCCAAACCACAAAATGTGGAAAGCCTGTCAAAAAAAAGTTAAGAGTTCATTCCTTGAACCTGGTGCTTTTGTCTGTACCTTACTTCCATTCAGACTATCATAATACATTGTATGGCTATACAAAACCAGTATAGCTACACGATAAGGATTGATTTTTTTACCTAGTATGAACATGGTATAACTTTATAAAATGAAACACAGGTTTGAGCATCATTTTAAATGAAACCTTAATTCAAAATCAGTCCTGTTTTCGTCTAAACATAAGATTGTATTAAAACTGTATACTAAAAAGCATATCAAAAGGTTTCAGCAAGGTTCTATCTCGGTCAATGGTATTTTGCACTTGACCGTACCAAGATTTCAACACTGGTTACCTATTGTCAGCTCAGTGTCAGAGGGAGAAACCCTTGGGATGACCGGTCAGTCAGTCAGTGAAGTTGATCTGGCTGACAACAATGAGTTCACTCTGAGTCAGAACTCTAGGTATTGAGGGCAATAGTCACAACAAACAACTCCATTCTTGAGGAGTTGATAAAGTGGAGACCCCTTGCTATTTCTCAGACAAGGGTTACAAGCAATGAAACCTTTAATGTACACACAACAAATGTAGAACATGTATGATAGAAAACATAAGTACTACCATCTTAACTCAAATTACAGACCAATAGTCATTTGAAAAATCCTGGAACATTTTGACTTCAATTTAAAGATTTACAGATTCACAACTGAATAAAAAACAATAATAACAAAGCAATACGATTGTTAGTTTGTTCAATAAGTCTTGAAGATATTAGGAAAAATTTACAGAGGGAGAAAACTACCAACTTTCTCTTCCATATTTTGCAGTGTAATACAGCAGACATCACAAAAGTTCTTACATTATAAAAGGCCTACATGTACAACCCTGAAATAGTCAACAATGGAACAATTTTGCACCACTGGGTAGAATCGTACATTTGCCATTCACAAGCATCCAAAAGCAGGACTGAACTGAACACTTTGCATTTTCCTAGGCATCTTCTTTCCTTACAGTAAATTTAATTCTTACCCGTAAGTCGTTGATATCACTGTAGCCTCCAATGTAGAGCTCTCCCAGTATTCGACTGACGTCCAGGGCACTCTGAGATTCGGGGGTCAAGTAATTGACCGGTGCTCCCATGTTGTTGATGGTGGCAAAGGTCGTCCCGGGGAAGGCACTACCAAGATTGAAGATGGCTACGCTGTATGTCACATTAGGTTGTAATGTACCGTCTCCAATATACAGCTAAAAGAGAAAGTTTGAAGGAAATATTATAACATTAAGTGTTACATGTATATATTTGTTTACCTCAACATTCTTTAGAGGTTTAATAATAAGAGATAGCAAACATTGCCATGCTTTGACTCTTTATATACATGAACTTAACTACTGGTTCTACGTACAGCATCATATCCCAGTCACATCAACAATTACGATAGACTGAACAGAACAATTACATGTACTTATAACATGTACCTTGAATGACTATTAGAAGTTGTTAGGTATTGATCTTTTAGGGGTAGGTTTCGCAGTGTGACAGGGGTACCAAATACAGAATCTCAGAATAATTTACAAGATTCTGCTAAAATAATATAAAAGGAGATCTCATGTGCCAAGTTGTCTTTGTCAACTCGTAGTTCACCAAGTGAGTGACTATTATTGGGTTGCTTTCAGAAGTGAGCTCTCTTGTGCTACATCATGCTTTAAAGGTATAGACCAGTTCTGGTCATGCGATTGCATTGTGAAAGAAACGCTGTGGAATCGATCAGAAAAGGTTGATCATCTAGCATTGGTGTGTATTGCAAGATTCTGGAATCATCAAAATGATAAGAAATTTGGCCCAGTCTTGGTAAAGTACAAGCACTGCACACAGAAATATGTATATGGGACTACGCGATATCTATCCAGTCCAGATAATTTAACAAATATATCAATTAGCAGGCGGTTTCCCGGCAAAATTTGTATCATCACATATTTGTTAAAACGTATTCTTTCACATGATTGGTTAAAAGAGCTTCCGTTTCATTTTTTGAGAGAGGGCCTTTTCCAAAACTGGTCTATACCTTTAAGAGCCTATATTCTGTGCAAACCAGCGAATGTGGAACACTAGCAATAGAGCAAAAAATTAAACAACATTACCTCCACCAGTGAATCAGCCTCCACCTTCCACTCCAGGTACAGCCTCTGATTATTGACCCCAAGGGCGAAGAACAGGTCCCTCTGGGCCTCGGTGTTGCCCCCCTCCTGGTAGATCAGCATCCCAGGGTCATGGCAGTACCGGAAGCTGAATTCTAACACCTGTTCTGCACCCCTCAGCTGGTTGAGGCTGGCATTGGAGACGGAGTTGTATCTGATGTAGGCATCAATGTCAATGTATTTCTCTGCAGCAGTTGTGCTGATGTTGAGTCCTGCATTAAAGAACATTCTCATTAAAAGCCCTCCCTCTTGTTGGTTAGCCTAGCTTCTTTCTTAAACAGATGATAACCATCATCAATTCATGTTTGAGGGCTGTGGGTTCAGAGATGAATGTACAGGTAATTTCAGCCCTGATTTTTCTTGGGCACTGAAACAAAGAGAGTGGAGCCAAAGATCAGGCCTATGATTATGGGGCTGTTGCTTGCGTTACCTTTGCTTGGTCTCAGCTTGCTTGATTCATCCAGGGAGATGAGACTATTCAACACAAAGGCTCTTCAGCCCTTGATAATCTCCCTGTCAATGAGATGCATGTTTAATTTATTGTGAATTATGACATGCAAACGCCTTTTTTGTATGGTAAATGAACAATCTGCAACATGTTCAGTATGTATATAAAAGTCAATTAGAAAATATAAAATAAAAAAGGGTAATTTTCTTGTTAACATGTACATGTATGTACCAGGTATGTAAAGACTCCACTGGAAGGGGAATAAAAGTTTGTCTTGAAACATGGGAAACTACCCGAAATAAGCTTTGAGAAAAATTGTATTTTAACATTCATTTTTCAAAACAAAATTTACTTTTATACAACATCAATGTATTTTCTTTATCACTTGTAGTAAATTTTAATCAAACAAATATTTTGTTCTGGAAAGTTGTTTTACATTATACTACAGTACCTGTAAATGTATCAACTTCAAATATCAACAAAAGCTAACTTACCTGAAATAAGTAATAGTACAAAAAGTGTGACTGCTTGATTATATATTCTCGATGTACAACCTCTCCTCCACGATTGCCAAGCTGTCTTCCAAAACACAACATCATTAGAGTTCTTTGGATTCATCTTCCTCTTCATGGGGAAAGTTCTTGGTACAGTACTGGTGTGGAATGATAAAGTTGTCCTTCTCTTGTTAGACTTTCTTAGTGAATTATTTGAATGATCGTTTTCACATGTGGACGTTGTCAGCAAAGTTTTTCTTTCAAACTGCATTGTTATGTTCTCCTGACACATGTTAACCAAATAATGTGTAAAGTGTGTTACGTGTATCCTTTGGTCCCATATGAAAGCTCTGAGCAAAAGTTCAAGCTCAGAGCAGTGATGTAAATTTCAGCCAAGTCAGAAGAATCAAAAGTTGTTGCACATCCTAATGGAATACGAGTTAGCTCCCATCAAAAAATGTTTCCAAAAACATTTCAGCCTTTTCTTCTCATTTAATCTTGAAGTCAAAGAGTGTGTCATCCTTTTAATACTGGTCCATGTCACTGAAGTTTGCTAACTTGCACATCTATCAGGAACATATGCAGAGAGAGAAGAAAAAAAGAGAAATACAACAAATCATTAAAATTCCATTGAAATGTAGCACAAAGGCACATAAACAATATAATGTGGGTAAAGTTTTGTTTGTTATTGTCATAAAAAATGATAACTTGACACAAGTGAAGAGACTCTTCACACCGAAAATCAAAGTAAAAAAGATCATTGGTACTACACAATTCGTACAAGAAATGTAATACAGCAGTGCAAACATCAATCCAATTTACATTATGTGCAGAAGGACGAAAATAATGAGTGACGAATAATAAGAGAACATTATTTCTCCTAACTGGCAAACCTTTATGATCTTAAATACAAGGACAAGATAGTAACTGCCATTGGATACTTGCATTGACCAATTACAGAGCATTAGGTTCTCTTAACTGGCCAATCACTGACAAGCTTGACTAGGCCAGAACAATGCTGGAGTAATTTGTGATACACAAATCTTTGCAAAGCCAGTTCAGCTTATTCAATACCGGTATGCTACAATGACCTATAACATGTCTGTTCAAAACCAGAAGGGCATTAACTCTGTGATAAAAATTTGAGTAAACGCCCTTCTGCCTCCAAATAAAGGATATACATGATATGTACATGTACTATCAACTTGCATCGCTTGTTTTTCAACTATTTATGAGTTATCCCTGTATAAACCCTTCTCCTACATACTACTAGGCTAGAATTTCATAATATTTCTACATGTATGATCACGAACAAAAGTAGATAACGCTAGATTAGAATTACATCTGTAGACTAGACGGTACTCATACAGCCACATTTTACAATAGGTACAAATGTATACAGTTGTAAAAGGAATGATTCTAATCATTTTTACATGAAGGCCCAAATCAAACTTAATTCACTATAAATATATTGAATCTCAGATATGTCTGAAGAGATAGCAAGGTTTTATATGCCTTTAATTAGGCTGCAATTGCAGCACATTTCAAAAATCTGTCAACTTATTTCTTGATCAAAATGAAGACTCCAGACCCCAGACCAGACCAAAAAAAAGATACATGCTGCGCTCTTCTAATGAGTGAATTAATTAATTTGTCTTGAGAGAAATTCAATTACCGGCATAAAACCTACTGTACCCTCCTCTCTATATATCTTTAATAAAGAAAAGTAAAAGTCACCATGATCCCGCCATTAAGTTGTCTGTCCACAGCAATCATGGGATGCTCCCCACATTAGATTCTAAATTGGTTAATTCAAGTCCAACAGCGCTTACAACCATATCGGACAGAGCGCAGGAAATTGTTCGTTTACTGGTCGTAATAAGCCTGATGTCCCTAGGGCACCGTGGGGGATACGATACATGTATTTAGGACAGGCCTACAATGAAGACAGGATATGATGCTACGTGATGTACACATGTATTCTCATCTGACCAAAAGTTCATTGTCTTCTTTATTTAATAGCATTTTGAAATTAATCCTATATTATGTCAAATTTCTAATACATGATTGAAAACAAAGAATTCTGGTTGAAAGTCACCTTGTTCTCTTTCTGTTCCCTACATGTACCATATACTGTCCGCAAAAAAGGGTAAGAAACTTGGTTCAATTATGCAATAAATGAAACAGATAACATATGATTATAATGTATTGTTGCCTAAGAATGACACATTCATCAATTGTCAGACTTTCCAGAACAACGACTTGTTCCTTTGTCAGGAAGTTTATACAGATGAAATATATAAATTAAACCTCCCGATGAAGGAACGAGTGGCAAAAATGCAGTACGCTCATTTTTTTTATCTCCATACATTTGTATGTTCCTGAAAAAAATGACAGTCAAGGTCTGTTCTTGTCAACTACATGTATAAATGATCCCTCCCCCCCCCAAAAAAAAAAAAAAAATAATAATAATAATAAATAAATAAATAAATAAATCTTTTAGGGGCAATCCAACCCCAATAGCAAGTTGATTCTGAGGGGAGCTAAACAATCCTCATTTATCAGAGCCCAAAGGAAGAAATATGTGGCAAGATCAAGATGCCATTATAATTTTCACCATTTTCACAAAGTTTGTTTTTTTGCACTTTATGCAAGTCTTGCTAGACTAACAAGAACTTGTTTTAATTGTTGGTATCAGGACTAGCAGTTCAATGTAATGTATATATCTTTTATTTTTATCATGTTTATGACAGGAATGAGGAATAATTAGGGAATCATACTGATCTAAGATAAAATACTGGTACATAATAATGGACGATGTGATTTTCTAAATACTGTAATACTAGAAACTTTTGTGACATAAAACTGTCGCAAATGTTAACAGGGGGGGGAATGGCATCTAACAACATTCCCCCCCCCCCTTTCAAGTAAGAAAAATTGGAAAATAATAGGGAAAATAGGGAAGAATAGAGAAAATAAGGGAAAAATCTGGAAATCTGGATAAAATAGGGAAGAAAAAAAAAAATCAGGAAAAAAAAAAAAAAAATCAGGGAAAACGATTTGAATCATGTTTTTATCAGGCCTGTGTAGTTCAATCATTTAGCAGAACGAAACGTTAAGTTTAAGTAATCAAAACCTCTAAGTAATCAAACCCACACAAAGGCACTAATTGTTTTGGTTTTACTTTTGTTTTAACAAACTTTGATGTCAGTCCTTGACAATGAAAACTATCCAGGGTACAAGATATATTCCAACTGAGTAGCACAGTATCCAGACCTTCTAGCAACCCTCAATATTGCCCCCTCCTCCTGACTTTGTTCTTACCGTCTAATGGGATAATCTCTCTCATTTCCCTAGTCACGCAGATCTTGTCTATAACTATTAGAACTGTGTGACAGACTACCGCTTTGATTGGCAGGACAGGTTTTGAACATGCCTCTGTCTCTTTTTATTCCAGTCCCTCCCTCCCTCCCCCCCCCCCCCCCCTTACCTGACCTGAGTTTACGAAACCACCCCTGGACCACCTTCTTCCTCCATATCTTCTACTTTTCGAAATACTTCCCTAACTAGGTTTTTCTTCCTGTTTGTTTGCTTGTTATTGGAGTTTTCGTTGTTTTTTAATACTACACACACACTCTCTCTCTCTCTCTTCCTGTTCTCTCACATTTTCATGTTGTTTGTTTTTCTGCCCATTTTCTTTGTACTCTTTTCACTTTCATAATTACCGTCCACGCAATGAACATCCACAGCTCTTAGAAAAGAAAATGACCTGTCACCCATCAAACAATTTTTGAAATTCATCACAGATGTACAGTCAACTTGAACTACACTACAAGTTGTACCAATTTGTATTTGACCATGGTTTATGAACGCTACCATACATGCCAACATTTGAAAATCAGAAATCTGTACAAATTATGCTATTTTCAAAAAAAAGAGGAACAATCCTAACTCTCCTATTCAATACTACAGACAAATTTGTACAGGAAGAGGAACACCTGCATTAAAATGATAATTATCTTCTCCCAAAAAGAGGAATGTTCCTCTTTAATCTGAACAGTTGGCATGTCTGCGCTACCCTAATTTCAAACCAACAGGCCCCATACAACCCGTGAGCCTGTTTCTAATTTTTAGAGAGGAAATTCTGAGTCAGAACTTTGCAAGTGATGTGAGAACACCTAAAAGACAGAAATCTAAAAGGGTAAAAAGTGAGGGTTTAAAGAGTGACAGAGAGAGAGAGAGAGAGAGGGGCAAAGAGAGATGGATTTTAAAAAAACAAGGAAAGAAAGAGAGACAAATACCCCTTTCAAACTGGCCTGATTTTCATTGAACGGCCACTATGAATGGTACAGAGGAGAAAAGCTGATTGAATAGCCGATGAAAAGAAGAGAAATAGGCGATTAAATTCTCTTTCTATCGGTATGACACACATGAAACAGCTACTGTGAATGCGTTCGGGGGAAAACACTGATGAACCAGCTACTGTAAATGCGTTCGGGGGAAAAACACTGATTAAAAGGCTGATGAAAATGGTATTAGGAGGTGGTGTAGTGCAATCAGATCGTCGTCTAGCTCTCATGACTTTCATCATGGTCGTGGATTTGAGTTCCGCGATGAGCAAACAAAAATGCAAAAATAATTATTACTGCGTTGTGTGTCGGCGCCGCCCTTCCCTGTTCTCCTTTCCTGTTCTCGAATCAAGCTCCTCTTCTTCTTCTTCTTTCTTCTTGATCTTCTTCTCAAGCTCTTTGCTATGACTGAGAATGGCTTCATTACGGTACTTTATTGACTCTAGTTAAACCGTAATTTTATTAATGTTCGTCAATTCACCACATCACACACTTTCTAGGACATGAAAATAATGTTAGTCGTTTTCCTTTTGACGTCATGCATTGTACGAGTGGTTGTGAATGTGATTCAATTTTACAAGTCTACTATATTATTATTAAATTCTAAAAATAAATTAAAGATAACAATAACAGCTCAACAAACAATTGAACTACACTCTAGATCTAGAACAGAACAGGTTTTTTTTATTTTTTTTTATCCATGACCATTTCTCATCATCAATCATGTCATGGATGCAAAGTTGGTTTAGACTAGATCTACTGCACATCTATCAATGATCATGTCCATGATATAGACCTACATGTATCTCTATAAATCCGTTGTATTGAATAAACAGCAACTTTTACAAAGAATATCTAGGGTCTAGACTATTTTATTTTCTTAATTTTCTAAACCATCTGACTATAAAATAAAACAAACAAAACTAATCACATATGGGACTGGGCTACCAGTTCATAAAATATTTCATAACAAGTCTTCAAATGACATTTGCCAGTATTTACGTTGACAAAACATGAATCTTACCACTTGAGCAAGAACATTCCGATTAAATTCGTATCCTTTCTAGCATCTAAATGTTGGAGTAGCAGCTGAAATCCCTCTAAGAACTGGGGAAATCCTCCGGTTTTTGAAAGCACAATACAATCCAACGACAATTTAAATCCTGGTATGTATGCATAGAGTGAGCTAGCTGGTGCCAATCACGCAGCGCAACGGGGACGCCGTGCGGTAGTCAGGCGTTTACTGGGCGGAGATTATGAGTGGCTTCAAGAATGTGAGTCATCCAGCTTTACATCTTCAGTGGAGCGTGAAAGGTGATCAACGTGTAAAGTTGAAACTCGATGGTCCTTTTCCCCTATTTCAGCATGTCTCCCTCTCATGTTTATACGCGAGACAGTATAAACTCATTTTACCATGAAGTAGGCCTACCCCCAAAAAATGATTGCATATGTGTTTTTAATTCAGTGCTTTCATCGTATACTTAAGGCACAGAGGCGGCGCTCCCGGGGGACATGGGGGGGGGGGGCACAGTGCCCTCCCATTTTTTTCAAGTACCTAAAAGTGCCCCTTTTTAAATAGGAAAAGTGCCCCTTTTACATTGCCAAGTGCCTTTCTTTTCTTATAAGTGTCTTAACCCTTTCGATAAGTGTCCCCTTTTCCTCTCATCATTAAACGTGCCCCTAATTTTAAGTGACCAAAAGCAATTTCCACCAAAGCTCGCTCGTAGTTATTATGTTATAATTATGTAACTTATGAAAGATCTTTTCAGTCTTCCGTTACGAGAATGTGCTTATGACCCCATCAGGATTGGGTTTTTCCTCTTTATAAGATGTAATTTTTCGCACTGCGACCTCACAAATCTTGAAAATTTTCCTCGCTCGTTTTGCTCGCTCGCAAATGAATTTTTAGACCATCACACCCAACTGCAAAGTATGATACTTAAGCAATATCTTATTTGATGTATGAAGAGAAACAAATATTGAAATCATCTCCGATAATGTAATCACAATATAGGGGTATATACCAATGTCTAAAAAATTGTATATTTTTCTTTGAGATTTCCTTTTGAAGGTGCCCTTTTTTCCAGAAAGTGCCCTTTTTTATTGGTGCCCCCCACTTTGGAAGTCGCTCCGCTGCCTCTGTTAAGGCAACAAGGTCGTGATTCAAGATTGATGATAAACTTTCTATAAAGAACAAAAAGAGAAATATATGTGGACAGGAGAAAGGCTGATTCAAGGTTATTTCACATTCGATGAAACATTGAAATAGTGGGTACAAAAAAAATAAGCTCATCCCAACATTCTCCAAACATAGACAATATAAATCATGTAAAGAATTTGAAAATACATTCATCAATGCATCCACAGCATCTCCAAGGAGTGAATGAGATAGAGAGAGAGAGAGAGAGAGAGAGAGAGAGAGAGAGAGAGAGAGAGAGAGGGAGAGAGCGAGCGAGCGAGAGAGAGAGGGGGGTGGAGCCGGGGAGGGAGAGAAAGAGACAGAGCCTGAAAGAAATAAGCAGAGGATGATGATCCAATACACACCATTAATCAAATAAAGTGAAGTGCAATGAGTAGCTCGATGCACATATTACACTGGTAATCAAATATTTTTTTTGGGGGGACCCGATATTTAAAATATATATATATATATATATTTTTCCCAATAAATAAATAAATAGCCTAAATAATAAATAAAAATGTGACTTATAAAGCGCTTACCACCAAATTCTCTAATTCGCCAAGTAATACCATAATTATTGTTGGATTTTCTGTGAGGATAAGGGGCCTAGAGCAAAAATACTCATTGATTTATCAATAAATGGGCCCGGGGCCGGGGCGCACAGACTGACTTTGTACAGAACTTGTTCAAACCTACATTATCCGTGAACCTTTTATGGGGGGGGGGGGGCGTAACTGCGTAAGCAGGATCCAACCTATGCTGGTTATGCCACGGCCTTAAAAAAAAAACGATAACCTCTTTTTTTAAATCAGTAACAACTGGTACCGGGTGGTCCCTGTATCGAAGCTTTTAAGAATATGAGAAT
>JAVYIG010010269.1:0-70666 GCA_035222895.1 Strongylocentrotus droebachiensis
AAAATTCCAAAGCAAAATACTCATTGGGAGAGGTACATATTATCTTGTAGATGAGAAACGTGCAGAAACTCTCTCTCTATAAATTAGGCTATTGTTTTGGTATCAATTTCTTTTAAGTATTCATCTATTTCCATAACTATGTTGGTAGTGGAAAAAAAATACCTGAAACACTCAGTGTCCTTGGTGCATAGTTTTTAAAGGATCAGATGACATAAAACAATTTACAGGTCAACATGAGAGAAAAAGAAATATATATTTGTATAGAGTGAAAACAAATATCACAAAATGTAGAGATATACAGACATTTGAAAACTTAACATAAATCAACAACATCTTTGTTTATTTATCATCATGTCAAAAATATTGAATTGATATCAACGTGTGTTATCACCATGTCATGATCATGTTTTAAACCTGTCATAGGTGCACTTGGGCAGTATATTTTTGCTTGTGTAGGATAAACAAAGAAACTTTAGAGGTAGAATAAGCAGGAAATTTGCACAAACACTTTCAACTGCTATCTTGGCTACCTATGGATTCTAAAAGGAAGCATGAAAATCATGTTAGATTTTAATCTCTTCAATGTTCTAATTTCTCTTCACTTTCGTTGTTCCTGTGACGAGATGTGATTCTATTTTTTGGCCCCCCCCCGCCCCCCCACACCTACATGAGAGCATTATCAACAATGTTTTGCAACACTTTATATGTTATGGATGCCAAAGAACCTGTTTTATATATTCTCAAACAATTTGTCTTTTCTGTTTTGTCTAAATAAATTGAATAATTGTTCTCTTATATTGAACTACAAATTATTGAGCTATCTCTGATATCAACAAAAATCTACTGCATTATCACTTAATTCACAAGCCCATTTTGTTTCTTTTTTCCTATATGTAGTTTCTTTTGTAGTTACAAACTTGTTAATTTAATCACTCATTATTCCTAAGTATCATTTGAGGGGTCCACAATTGCACAAGCATTGCTTTTTAGTGGACCCCTCTGTTTCCAATATGTATTCCTAAATTGTTGTAAATGATTATAATTGATTTCTAATGTTTTGTTGGAAACAGAAATAAATTGAAATTGAAATTGAAGAGAGAGAATCCACACACAAAAATAATTAAAACTTTTTGGTCTCTGTATATGTGTGTTGGTAAAACCTATAATGACTGAATTTCTCTAAGTTTGAGGATGAAGAGCCTCAAGAATAGAAGTTTGATGAGGAACTGGTGGTAGCGCTGGTGGTGGGTTGTGGAGGGTATTTTTAACCTGACATTTGGGTTTATTACTACGCGATGAGAGAGGGTAGGACCGCTCCAACACCCACATCGTCATAATCCTGTCAATAGACCTGTTCACATGTAAAGATTTTTTTTCTTGAAATCAAGTTCAAGCATGTGAAGTATGACAGCTAGAAAAGATGCATTTTTAGTTCTGATAGAATATATAGAGTTTCTGATAAAAATAGAAATATTGATATTTTTGTGAGCTTAAAGGTAAAGACCAGTATTGGAAACGCCCCAATTTCAAAAAATGAAATGGAAGCTCTTATTACCAATCATGTGAAAGAGTATGTTTTGACTAATACATGATAACAATTTTGCCGGGAAACCACCTACCGGTACTAATTGATATATTTCGTAAATTAGTTTATCTATTGGTGTGTGAGAGATAAATGCACGTGTCGTGCATGTGTGTGTAGTCCCATATACATCTTTCTGTGTACAGTGCTTGTAACTTTACGAAGACTGGGCCAAATTTCTTATCATTTTGATGATTCCAGAACCTTGCAGTACACACCAATACTTATATGTTAGATGATTAACCTTTTCTGATCGATTCC
Organism: Strongylocentrotus droebachiensis; assembly: GCA_035222895.1. Lineage (NCBI taxonomy): Eukaryota > Metazoa > Echinodermata > Echinoidea > Camarodonta > Strongylocentrotidae > Strongylocentrotus > Strongylocentrotus droebachiensis. The sequence goes on from JAVYIG010010269.1 coordinate 1,844, forward strand.
ACAACGTTTCTTTCACAATGCAATGTAAAGAAATTAGAAAACAAAAAGATCAAAGCAAGATAAATTCTGAAGGCAGCCTTCAAAACAATTTGCTGAAAATGCATACTTATATTTGATTATAGCATTATCTGATGTAAAAATGTATCAGAAATATATTCATATACAAGTTTGGGAATTTATTCTCTTTATCACTCTCCACAATAAAATTAGGACAAAACAACAAGTACTGTAAGGTTTTAACAAACATTTTGAGGGTTTTCAGACTTGACTCATGAAGCTTTTGTGTGAACAAGGGTTTAGTGTTGTTTTTGTTTTCAAAATGTATCTATTAGAATGTGAACAGGCCTTTCGCTAGGCATGCAGACTCCCACTCAAAATAGCACTGAATTTCAGTTCCAATAGAAGCACCTATTTATAACGTGATTTCAAAGCAATTAAATTATTGTAATAGGAAAAGCGTTGATGGGAGGGAGACAAATACAGTTCTTTAAATAAATCATCACTATAAATCACTCAGTTTGGTCAAGCGGAATGAGAGTTATAGTTCTGGGCCCCGTTGCATAAAACTTTTTCTTACCATAATTGAAACTATAGTAGCTACCATAATTGGCTGGCGAATTAATGGTAAGCTACTATAATTGGCATTTTCCATTGCATAAAAAGAGTAGTAAGCTACTATAATAGCAACGTCATTGAATCGATCGAAACAAGCAGGCGCATGCGCAGATCGGCGAGCGGGATGTTTATTTTTTGTCGACCGTCTGCTACTGTTCCGAGAAACCGAAGTTCAGTGTGGTGCAATGGCGTCCCCAACTAACGTAAGTTTACGCCTTTATAATTTATCGATCCACTTTTGTAAACTGCAGTACTTCAGAAATGAAAATGAATTGTTGTTAGTCATGTTGAATTCATAAATAGTGCGAATCTTTTCAAATTTCATCGAATATAATGACGGTTTTTGTTACGGTGTCGGTGATGAATTGTGTGGTGTGTTGATGCAGCTGTGCCGAACGGGATGGCCCCGCGAATCTCCCCCGGAGCTCTGGGGCGATTTAACGGCATCTCTGTGTGTGTGGGTATCGTACATTGCTTGTTGTATACGTCCGCGAAGGTCTGCTATTAATTAATTTAAACATCGAAATACATCATCCATGGTATTTCAAACGACTAACAAGGCTCCTTACGATGCAGAGTCACAGTTCGATATATTTTCCTTGATTATTTTTCTGTTTCTAAACCTAAGTTCAGTTGATTTCAAGTTGTAATTTTATTATTTTAATGAACCACTCACTCAGTCTCAGCTCACTGACTAATTAGTCCTATCGATGCAGGTACTTGGTACTTGGTAGGATTCCTCCAAAAGACACCGTAAAGGTGTTTAAAAACTGGAGGTGTGTCGTCGTGTGCGGCCACCAACTTAAGCCTAAGCCTAAGGTGATGGTTTAAGTGGTTTAAAGTTGGTTTTCAACTTGATGAGTCAATGACATTGAAAATTTGAATGACAGACTAAGAAGAATGATAACCGAATTCAAGCTGACTCTGTCTGTGTTGTTAAATTGAATTAGTGACGTACGTGGGCAAGTTGCGTTAGACCCAAAACTAAAATCTGAATTATATGCTGCTTTACTTAGTTTAGTTTAGTTCAAGACTCAAGTGCTTTCCGTAGCTTTTAACAACAGCTACAAACGAGCTAGGCCTGCTAGTGTGTGTGTTGTGTCAGTTGTGACAGACATTGGGCACTATAGATCTAGGTCTACCCTATATCTAGATTGTTGCGTATATAATGTAATTGCACCTCTGTCAAAATAGAGGTTCAGGGGTTTGCGTGAAACCCCCCCCCCCCCCCTAACAATATTTTGTTTTGTTTTAATATTTAATAAATTTTGCTCAAGAGGGGGGGGGGGGGGGGGGGTGTTATTTTTTTTTTTTAAATATGGTGCTCTAGACCCCCCCCCCCCCCCCCATGTTGAGCAACAAATTTATTTTAAAAAAAAATGATTGCTTAACAATGAACGAATGAATAACACTTGAAGGTTAATGTAACTTTGGTCTTTGCAGAAACAAACAAAGAGGAGAGGAAACTACAGCGATAGCCAAATCGAGCATCTGTGCAGGTTTATTCAGGGGAAATGTGCCATTCTATTCGGCAAGGCAGGAAACTGCAGCGAACGGGTAAGACTTCTGAAATTTACATGATAACAATTTACGTGCTAATAATGGTACTTACATTCCCTCCTAAATGACTTTATTTTGAGGTGAGACCCTCCCCTTCAGATTTGGGGCGTGAAGAGACCAATCACTGCAAAATATAGAAGGGGCATTTTGAAACCGAAACAAAATATAACTGATGCTTTTAATTGTATTTAATATTTGTAGTGTTTGTAGTATTACGGGATGATTCTTTTTCACATTTAGTTAATGTATTTTTGCAAGGATTAGAACTTTAATGACATAAAATGTGCATATGCATGAGTGCTATTCCATTCTTGTTCCCGAAACTATAATATTACCTCCAATCTTTATTTGTATGTAGGTGCAGGAGAGGAAGAAAAGGGCGTGGGAGGAGGCAGCCATCACCATGGCGGCGATAGGTTGCCCCAACCGCTCGGGCAAGGACCTGAGGTTGTTGTGGAACGACCTCAGGTCAAAGGCCAAAAAATATAGAGACAGCCGCAATAAGACAGGTGAGTCTTTTTGCTTTAAAAAAAAATTACGATGTGAAATAAAATCTGTGCCACTTTACAATTATTTTGTTGTTGTCTGTCTTTGAGTTGTGCATAGAAATTTATTACCAGCTCAAACAGAATTTTTTAAAGGCTAAGTAAATGTGTGCTTTTTATTAAGCAATCTTTTCATTGCTCAGGGTAAGGTGTCTATCTTGACGACAACACAACTCTGCAAATCTTTCATGTCACATACATATCACACTAAAATTGTCATCATCACTGTGATGCCTACTGTAGTCTAATTAAAGGTCAGTGTAATTGTTTTGGTTTAAATTAAATACATATGTAAGAATGAATTGACAGTCATTGAATGATTCTCAATATTTTTCTTATTTAATTCTTTAAAAAAAAAGAACCATTTTATATAACTTTGAGAAGTTCTATAATGTGTTATCTAATTCTTCTTCTTTTCTTGTTTTGTCTTCTCAATCTCCAGGGGGAGGAGCGTTCGAGTACAATGCAAGGCATGAGATGGTGCTGAGCGCCATGACAACCCAAGTCAAGGAGGGGATCTTGCCTCAGTCCAGCGAGACTGGAGCTTCGACACTGCCGGTAAGTATTCATTATTACAGGAGAGTCATAAAAACCCTCACATGAATGTAGAGGGTGTATTGGAATTTACAATTTATCAATGTAATTTTTTTTTTTCTTTGAAAAGGGAATTCAATTAAATATTTCCTGTATTTGTTATATTGTTTATTTCAAAATTTTACTTAATGTATTATTGTCATATATATTTTTTTTAAATTAATATAAAAAGAGCAACTGTTCTGAATTTCTTGAGAATAAGCAAAACACCTAAACATGCAATTTCCATTTCAAATTTTTGACCAAAAAAAAGGAATAGTATTTACAATTTAGTTTTGGCTTTGTTTTCATTTCTACTTCACAGTTGTCTCAAAATGCAGGAGCCGTGGAGCTTCTCCAAAGAATGGGGGAGGAGGCAGGAGCTGTGGAGGAGAAGGTGGAGGCGGATGAGGTAGAGATGGTTGTGGACAGGGAGCCCAGAAGGGGGAAGATGAAGACAAAATTTGGTGGGAAAAAAACAGTGAAAAAGTCTAAGGGGGTGGCGTATGAAGAGTACCAAGAGCGTCTCCTTCAAGTTGAGCAGGAGAAGCTTGAAGTGATGAAAAAAAATCATGATTTAATGAAAAGTAATCATGATTTGATGAAAAGTATGCTGACAGTGATGTCAGAATACTTTTCACCAAATCATGATTGTGGAAAATGATTTTTTTTTTTTCATGTTTAGAAAATTTAACGCTATTTGATTTGATTCCATTGACTTCAAACATATCAAGTTTCTCCTGCTCAATATTTGGTAAGACGCTTTTGGTATTCTTCAAACTATGTACAATTTCACCTCCCCCTTTCCATTCTCTCTCTCCTAAACCATCTCCATCTCCTTCTCTTCTTCCAAACATTATTTTAATTTTGTCAAATGCAGCATGAATCACAATTATGTCAGATTATTCCTGTCTGTTTAAACTTGATAGTGACCTAGAATCCAAATGAAACAAAGAATATTGGTAATTTTTAAGACTTTATTGTCAGATTCTGTTGAGTGCATGATTCAATTCTTTTTCAAAGTTAACAATACATGTGAAGAGTACATTTGAATATGTGCACATCGTAATTCCACCTCTTGCAATAACCAAACTGAAAATGAATCAGTCTTTACTTGGCACAAAACATACCACTGTGCAGTACAAGTATCTGAAATATTAGAACCTAAGTAGAAACACTTCCACAAAGACAATTCCAAGTTCCGATATTTTTAAGAGGAACTTTTAGATGGTTTTATCTTTTGATTACTCTCAGATTTACACATGTTTATATTTTCAGCCTTTAAATGTATACTCCACCTTTAAGGGAAGATGGTAAATTGCACTGTTTTGCAAGTTCCATAGACCATTTAGGTACAAGTCAATCTTTAACCTGACAGAACCTTGTTTCTTAACCAACTAAAATTAGTTAAAGTTAGGAGGTCAGAAAACTATGATCACTGTATTTTGTTGTTATAAAATACAGCATTAAATCTATACATTCACATATACTGTATAGTGCTTGCAAACAAGTTATGACATTTATGAAAAGTAATTATTGATGAGTTCTGCTCGAAGAGCAATGCCAGTCAGCTGGTTCTGGTCTGCGGGGTGGTGTGGCACTTCATCCGGTTCTACTTCAATGATTTGTTCCGGTTCTTTAAGATCTTTGGCGATGTTAAAGAGCACGGCACAGGCAATTATGATGTCGCATGCTCTTGGTGCAGACATCGGGATCCCTTGTCCCATCAGGCACCTGAATTTGTTTTTCAATTGCCCATTCAATTGTTCGATGGTCACTCGTGTTCTGCAGTGTGCCCTGTATACATAGTAGTCAGAAATATTATAATGAATAAATAATCCAACACTGTAGTAATCATTTTTTGCAAGCCATCGTACATGCTACATCTCTCGAGGATCTTTATTAACCCAACTTACCCTTTAAGAAAAAGCATTTGTAAATATCGATATAATATATGCTATTATCTTGCCAAGACCTTTTCTTCCTTTATTACATCATTAACAAAGACTCAAACTACAATTGTATTCATTTTGTACCAATATAGTTATATACTATTATAAGATCTAAATATTTATTTATCTTTTTTAAGTTATACATTATTTATATTCAAATGAACATAATTTATAAATGTAAATAAATTGTATGGTATTATGATCTATGTGCAAATTTTGAGATGTACTTTGTACAAATATAGTTGGTATTATGTTATTAAACTGATACATTCCATCACTTTTAATCATTGAAGGGCTCTCTGGTTATTTGTAAGTAACACTTTAAAGATTTGAGTGAACGTGATGGATTGAGTACTTGCCTGTTGTAATTTCTTTCAGCATTGCCTTGTGGGTCCCGTAGTGGGGTGATTAGCCAAGGCTGGAGGGGGTAGCCGGAATCTCCAACCAAGATGCCAGGTAGCTCTCCCTCTGCGAAACGCTCTCCAATGCGACTGTTCTGTGTATTGAATTATGAAGAAATGTATCATTATTATTATCTTTGCAAAATGTGATTAACAAAACAAAACAAATACAATTTGGGCTTCTCTCAGTCCATAGCAAACAAATTGAGAAAGATGGCAGAGATTACATTGTACTTTAATATATTTCTTTAATATCAATGTGACATTTATTTGTTTAAATTAAAAATTAAAATTATTAATATAGACTAAATGGATGATTGATGATGATAATGATGATGAGTAGGATGATAATCATGATATTGGCAGTGATGATAATAGTGATCAGAGATGCTGATAAAACCGTCACATACCCTCAATACTCGGCTGTCGTGAGTGCTCCCAGGCCATCTTGCACACACATTGGTTATCTTATACCTCGCATTGCAAATAAGCTGGACGTTTATGGAGTGCTTGCCCTTCCGATTGGTATAGATGTACTCGTCGTCGAGGGGAGCCCCATGCAGTTCAACGTGAGTCCCGTCGACGGCCCCGACAACGTTGGGCATGCCAGCGAGGTTGAAAAAGTCCACCTGCGCTGTTCTGACTTCTTCCATGGTTTCCGGGAACTTGATCACCTGTTGGTAAAGAGTAAATATGTGTTAAATTGTTGTCATATATGTCACACTTTTGGCAATGTTCAAATTCATAGACTGTAAATAGCGTTAATATTCAACAACAAAAAAAGTGAATGATTTTTCATCTAATTTGATATACCATGGATGTTTTATTGTATAGTACTATTTCTCATCATAGTCAATTCACTATAACGAATTGTTATGATAAGGGAATTTTTTCAGGGGGAGGTAATAAGTCAAGTGTTTCATGTTCAATTATTGATATAGTTCATGAATAAGACATTATATAAACAGCAGTGATTTTATGAAATTAGAAAAAAACTCCCACTATGATGCCATCACATGTTTGAATTCCAAGATAACTTTTTAATTATGTATCCTTTATCATATTTTATTAAAAATCAGCTGTTTCATTTCTTTAATTTTGCTTTATCAATTTAAAAAAACCGTCTGGGTTTGTTCTTTAGAAGATGGATTTTTTAGGTAGTAAGGAGCATGAAAGTGTTTATATTCATCATTTGGTAAACGTCTCAAAACAACTGGTATAGACACGATCATATGAAAAAAAAATAAGCACGATCAAGAAAACAAATTGACAACACCATAGCTACAGCCGTCTTTCATTTTCACAACAAAATTTTGAGTGTCTAACTTTAGATAATTCTCGCTGCACGTTTAATTCGATACACCGCGCAGGATCGTCGGAAGACTAAAGAGAGCAAAGGCCAAGCCTCAATACCTGCGATCAGCAGAGGTGAACAATTTTACAAAAAACCGTTCGTGTATATTTCAAAACTTTTGTGAGTACTTTTGCAGTACCGTGTTGACAAATCATTATGCTATAGTGTTAATAAACCAACTCGAAGTTTGTGACTCGGTCACTCAAAACATTCGGGCAAGTACAGAATCTTCGTGCCTTACATGAATTTCCACATGTGGGACTGGTCGCAAAAAATAGTTTCGTTGCATTTCGATAGAGACTACAGTGACTTTAACAACAATTGTATAAAATCTCTGTTACGTGAATTTGATTTCAGTAACCCTGATATATATCCGTAAGCCATTTAATTGATCTAGATTAGTCATCTAAATATTTTTTGGTATAAGGTTGAGAAAATTATGATTCTTCCAAGAGTTAATGGGGGAAATTGCGGTGCCATCGCAGCCGATACGCCAGTCGGCCGTCGCTCTGCGGGTGCTGGGCTAGCTGCAGACGGTAGACGGACTCCATAGCAACGACAGGGCTTTTTTTTTTTGTAAATCGAGACTTGAAAGAACTTATTTAAAAAGTTCATTTATGGATAAAAGATCTCGAATTAAGGCATATATCTACCGTAATGGGGTTTTGCCTCATGAACACTGTACTGGGTATATATTTTAAGGAATGAATATTGGCAAAAATGTGTGATTTTCTTGCCAATTCAACCATGAAAAGTGAAATGATCACATTCACATAATTAATATAATAGGCCTAGGCCTACAGGATTTAGTCTAAGAATGGATCATATTCATGCCATAAAAACATTAACAAAATGAATAAATACCTCGTCCCGGAGCTCGCCGAGGGCTAGAGCGACTCTCCGTACCGTTCTTGATGTAGTGGAGATGTGGATGCCATGGATGCAGCTAGTACAATCCATCACAGAGCCAGTGGCGAAATAACGAAGGGCGACGAAAACTTGCAAGCTTGGGGGTAACGCGTGGTTTCTCTGGGTGCTATGTTGGATCCTTCTGGATAGTCTGTTAATGAGGTGGAGGCATCCCTGCCTGCTAAACCTATACAACTTGAACATTTGTTCGTCGTCGTATAGGTCTAAGGGATGCCTCCGGTCCCGAAATACCCTCTCTCTCCTGAGAGCCGCCGCGTGCTGTATGGCATGTAGTATGGCTGCCATCTTGGAATGAAAGCTTACCGTAATTGATTGATGGTAGTTAACGCTACCTTCATAGCTGTAGTAAAGTTACCGCTGTTTCTGAAGTGCTTACCGCTAAAAAACTACGTTAACTCTTTATGCAACGGAAAGTTAACGCTAACTTTAAATTTAACGCTGTTTCTGGACTTACCGCTAAATTAGGGGCTTAACGCTACGTTAAAAGTTTTATGCAACGGGGCCCTGATGTCACCATTGACGTCATAAAAGGAAATTGAAAAGTATTTGCCATTGTTTTGTCTTGTTTGTCATTAAATTGGCCTTTTTATAGATGTTAAGGCACCTAGCTTATGCTTCATACATCATTAATTACTGTAATGAGATAATAAATTTGTGTGGAGGGGAGGGGTAATATCTGAAATAATGGGTAAACAAGACGTCATATTATCATTATCATCATCATAACCATCATCATCATCACTATCACCATCACCACCACCACCATTACCAGTTTTGTTGATGTTGTTTTGCAGTTTTCATTGTCATTATTATTATTATTAAACTAGAAACTTCTGCATCAAGAAATGTTATCAAATCACAGAAAATTTAGAGTTGTGTCAACTGTGATTCGATTATTTTCTGGCATGAAACTTTCATGAATCTAAATAACTCATTAAATTTCCGAAGCATATCATGCATGTGAAAGTGTCCTGTTCTAAAATACACAAGAGCAGATTTGTCACACTTCATAAAAAGTAAGAAATGAACTTGTATGATGAATTTCAGATTTTGAAAGATGGAATCTCACATGAAAGAGGAATTGTCTTGGCTATTCGCAGCACGGTCAAGGTCCTAATAACAATAAGGCATGGAAATAGTAAATGAATCAGTGCTTAATCCTGAAATCTATACATCCTGTAAGAGGTGCAAAGCACTTTCTAAAGGATACAAATTTTGACAGCTTTTTCCCTGAACGTTCAGTTATTAATGGGGCTAATATAATTTTGTGAATTAAGCCCATGGCATCCACAACTAAAGCACTGGTATGTTGGATGTGGACGAACAGGGTGCTTTATGGAGTTGACATGTGCAAAGTACTAAAAATGATTAAAAAAACAAAAATAACTTCAAGACTCATTCACACATTAACCCTAAGAGTGCCGCCAAGTTCAAACACAAAATAGTCTTTACTTAACACAATTGCAAAGATTTTGGAAAATCAAGTCATCAACAATTTCAATACCTTTCTGATATCCCCAAAAGGCAATTGTCTCAGATTGATTTGTTTAAGTCTTTGGGATCATATTATTTATGGTTCCTAATTGTTGCATTTGGTCCAGCGACATTTTGCTTTGGGCTTTACTTTGTTAAATGTAAAGGGTGAGAATAGTGCTGCAAATGTGTTTTAGATGTTAAAACTTTAGGGCTAGGGTTGGGTTTAATGTCTGCTCCAGGGTTGATGTTGGGACTTGTTTAGTATAGATATCAATCGTGGGGCAGTCATGGCCAAAACATGTGGCATACGACCTGGAGAGGAGTTTTCACTTTTCCTGTGGATACAGAAAATTATGCAATGATATCCATCATTTCAATACATGACACTATTCCAAATTTCAAGGAGGAAAATCTGTTATTCATCTACAAAAATATTGAATATCAAAACTTTTGACAATTTAATCTACTTATGACACTGAAATGAGTAAGTAATCATTGTAAAGAAGTAAGTGGACATTCATTGAGGCTTATCAAACTACAATGGGGGCAATATCATCACAAACAAGGAAACCAAATTTGGCATTTTCCCTTAAAAATTATACAACTCCTATTAGGAACATATGAAATGATTTCTAAACTGACCAGTGTAATTTTCATTTGTGACATATGAATGGCCATTAAGGAAATAGACTGAAATGGATGATTAAGCCAAAAAAGGGCTAAATGTTGAAATGTAAAAGATGTTGGGTTGATAGATATATGAGCTTATGAGTAATTTTTCCTGTATTGTTTTATCACTACTTTGTCTTGCAATTACACTGTAGGAAGCTGATAAAGATTTCTCTTCTAGAGAAGTCAAGTTCATCAGGGAAAGAAAAAAAAGGAGATGGACAGACAGAGAGGAAAAGAGATAGTGAGAAATACTAAGACAAACAGAGAAAAAGACACATACCGATACAAAGAGGAAGACAAAGACAGAGATAGACATAGAGAGAGAGAGAGAGAGAGAGAGAGAGAGAGAGAGAGAGTAAAACCACGTGCTTCTCATTTATCATGTCATAAAGATGATATCTATACACAACACATCGTCTCATGGGCAAGTTCATCAAACTCTTGATCAGGCCCATGTTACATCTTTCTTTTGTATAACAAAAAAAGTACTTTTTTAAGGCATCGTATTCAGCAACTGTTTCCAGGACCTCATACCTCTCCAGGTCAAAAGCTTCTTTCTATAAAATGTTAGAGTTTAATGAAAATCTTGAGAGCTGGATAACTCGGTAATACTCAATCCTCCTTGACTCTTGAGTAATAAGGAAGAATGTTTGATAGTGTTGATTTTCTATTCTTAACTTATCATATGTTGTTTATTCAAATTGTGACATATCTCAAGTTACATTTCTCTGAGTCTCTTGACTTTTTTATGAGCTCTATTATTGTAAGTTTCGATAATAGCATATCTTTTTTCAACTATTTTATAGTTACAATAACAGGTTATTACTGAATGCATCAATCTTGTTATAGATGTTACATGTTTGGTTTCTGATCTTTATTCTAGATACTACATATTTGAATGGAGCAAGTCTACTCTTCATTATTTCACAGTGGTCAGAGCAAGAGTTAACACAAACTATTAAGGAGTTGATTTACTCCCTAATCTTAAAATTCACTATACATCTAGTTTATCACTGTGAAATTTGAATTTAACATTGAAATTTCAAGATTTTCATGAAGCAACCATTTGTCTCTATTATCTTACAGTGATCAGAGCAAGAGTTACAACAAAGGAGCTGATATACCCCGAGCCACAGCCTGAGCCTATGGCAGAGTCCTCCTCATTCAGCGAAGTCTCTTTCTCAGATTCTGACTGGGGTATAGATAACGAGGGACCGATCATGGAACAGAGTGAAGGGTTATTGGCTGCTTCAATGAATCTTGCTGCTATGCCAAGATTACCTCAGGTAAGCACTGCCAGCATCCCCAGATTGTCTAAGCATTTGTAGCTTTTATTTGGGTTCTGAGGGAGGGAGTTGTTTTGGGTTTTGACTTTTGAGAAATAGCCTTACCTTGAGAACAATTTCACATACAAGCCTGAAGGACAATATTTTCTGAGACTTGGTATGTTACACTTTGAACAATGATACTTTCCTTCACACCACTAAACCAACTCCAAATTGACTCCAAATCATTAGGGGTAATGCCACTTTTTCATTTGGTCTGATGTCAGTCTTGTTGGTATGTCTAGATTATGAAGATTCAAAAGGAACTAGCTTCTCTTAATCAAGAAATAATACCCATTTGTACACCCTTGGGCAATACATTGACTAATCTTACAATTTTGCAAATCAAAACTTCAATAAGAGAAAATACTTCTAGATGTCAAGAATTTGTTTGTCTCGTAATAATCCATTATTTCTACTAAAAACCCATTTTGCCAGGTGAGGGTACCTGCTGGTCTTCAGGCGCCTCAGTACATGGAGGAAAACCGCCCAATCAAACTGGAATATACCGTCAAGGTTGAGAAGATCTATAAAGGAGATGATCTCTTGATGCCCAAGTCTACCGCCAAGATCGCCACAGCAGCCATTGATGCAGCATGCGGAGTCACTGACTTAGAAGTAGGACAAGTCTACGTTCTAGCAGGTATGTTCAGTCATTACCTAATAGTTAAATAAATGAGCTCATATCTACATGAGATATCAAATTGTCAGTTTTAAGCCAATCTTTAATCACTTATTCAATACATACATTGAAAATGGGGTTTCATGATAAATGATTTTAAAAGTATTATAGGCCTAAACGGTTCTTGTTTTTCTTTATTTAAAAAAAAAATTAAATTAAACAAAATCAAATTAAATCAAATTCAGTCTAAATGTTAGTTTGTTTCTCGGCTTAGTCAAAATAGTAATGGAGAGTTGCCAATGGGGGTCACAACATTAATATATCCTTGAATCAACTTCAATCAAGTCACATCTGATTTAACGTTAAAGTCTTTTGGAACATTTTAATTTAATCGAGATGTTTAAAACAACTGAAAATCAAATCAAATAAAGTGACAAAGTCAAATTCAGCTTAACTCTTTAATCAAACCTTGCAACTCCTACTCAACCTCCTCCAGTCCTACATCAAAAAAAGAGTTATAGGTCTCTCCACAAGCTAGGTTCATGCATAGAGAGATCATTGACACCCATTCCAATAACACCTTATGCTTTAAAACCCTGCACTAAATATACACCAGGAAAAAGTGGGGTAAGAATTCTATTGTTGTTGGTCATTGCTTTTCCCGCTGCCAAGCAAGGCTAGCTTGGAGCTGGCATACAGCCCATAGGAGCTGGGCTGGGGTGATGGTGATGTTGAGTCCAGACTAGTTATCTCTCAGATGATGGATGGGGGCTCTTCCCTGGCATGTCCCTGACATTTAAACCTAGTTAAGCAAGACCAACTTTCTGAGGTGTTACGTCCAAGTCTATTTTGGAGTAGGGGTTGGTGGGGAGGGGGAGAACGGGGAAGGGAGCGAACGGGGGAGGGGGCGAATGGGGAAGGATTGGAGGACCACAGGAGATGTACAGTGACACCAGTGGTGTAGGGAGGAATGGGGTAAGAGGGGGATGGAATCAGTGGGAGGTGCAATGATATTTTAATATCCATGATTATTAAGACATGCACCTAGGCAGGGAATTCAAAGAATGTTGAAACATAAATGTATAAGCTATATGTGATTCCTGGTGGAAAAAAAATCCGTTAAAACACCTAGATTAGATATGGAATGAGTACCATTGTCTCAATTGGATTAGTTAAGAGAACAAAGGATTGGGAAATGGGGCAAGATCCTTTGATCTCCCGCTCCGCAAACACTCCTCTTTATATAAAAAAAGAAGTGGTTCAAATATGAGATATGCACCATCATTGAATACAGAAGCATTTATCAAATTCAAATTTCAATGCAGAAGATCAACATCTACATGCGCCTTCCTTTAATCCGGTATTAATGAAGTACAACGTAACACATAGAGGATGGTTAGAGTGATGCGCATGGCTGAGGGGCACATACCAGTACAGTCAGACCGTATGCATTTCTGAAATGTAAATATGGCATTTGCAGATGACGATGGTGAATCGGTCTGAAAGTGCATGAGCCCTTGTTACGTCCATCTCTTTCTTTCTTTCTGTCTTTCTCTTTCTCTTTCTCTCCTCTCTCCTTTTTCTCTCTCCCCATATGTTTTGCTTTTATTTTTCTCTCCTACTCTCAGTCTCTCTCTCCCTGTCTCTCTCTCTCTGTTTGTCTCTCTCTCTCTCTCTCTCTCTTCTATGCTGTGCTACTGTCCCTCAGCAAGATCTGTTAATTTTTTTTCTTCTGCTTTTTAATTTCTCATCAATCTTTACCAAATAGTTTGGCCATTTAACAGATGGAATGGTAAATAAAGGCGGAAATAACTCAGACTAGAGACTATTAAAAAAAGGGTGTCATGCGGCAATCAAATCATACCAAGTATGCCAATTATAATCATTCAGACACAAGAACCTTTACTGTTATGACGAATAGGGGTAGTAATAGAAGTGGTATTGGTATTCAAAGCATTTCCGGTAAAACCCGGTAAATACTTCCATAGCAAATGACTGGGAGCAGTAGAATAGTGATAGCAGTGGTAATGTTTTCACAATAACCTCTCACGTGCAAATACTATCATATTTACTTATTTCAAGTTAAAACTATAAATAAAAAAGTAGAACAAATCAAAGTAGGCCATAACTTGCTACCAAACTCTCTGATTTTAAAATCACTCTCACTTCTGTATGATGACAAGTGCATCCGAGGTCAGTTTGGAACTCCACTGACCCTTTTACCTGCACCTTATCCTTGCATGTCTCTTCACCCGAATAAAGGTTGAGTAAGACATGTTGAAAAGACATGAACATTTCTAGCTAGCTGGTACACGGTTCTTCCTTTATCAATCAACTGACCTGGGATATTCTTTTAAATCAGATTCCTAATCCGTCATCTACCCATCATGCTCAGTGTCCTACTTCATTGGCGACCGCCGGTCAGAGAAGCGTAGAAACTTCCTTCGTTTGACCTTTCTTGTGGTTGGTTGGTGTGGACATATCTGTCCTGATAGTGAAGTTCCGCCAAAAAAGGTGGATGTCTATCCAATGATATCTAATTCATCTCTTAGCGCAGGATGAAATTCTGATCTAAATTCAAAGAAACTATGATTTTGATAAAAGTGAAGTGTAATGTTTGAGGGAATTTATGGACCTACATTCTAAAGTTTTCTTACAGAAAGAAATCCCTTTATGCAATGGGTTGCAAATCCCTTCAAAGAGCTTGAAAGTTGAACAGTTTTTGGACTTAGAAGGTGCATATCTTTTCTTGCAGAAACATGATAAGTTTAACTTAATCATACAATTTCTATCAATGAAAGATATTTTATGAATGAAACAGAGCAGTGTCAATCAAAATTTTGCACATAGGGGCACAGAAGGTGAATAAGGTAATAAGGTAATACACATGCAAAATGTACAAGTTTGGAATTAATGGAACGACTGAAATATTAAATATTCCAACTACCGTTGCACCGACCATACATACCCCTCTCCATATAAGTGCTGAACTATTTTTTTTGAGAAAGGGAACAGTATTTGTGAGGCAACACAAGCATGGCTGGACACTGGCTAGACAGGATGGGCTTTTTATCAGTCCTTTTACATGGAAACATCATCACTAAGTACTAAGTAGGAGATTTGGTTGAAAACATCATCAAATAAAACACTTCCTTTTTATCCTCTAGCAAAGCAAAGATCGTTGGAGAGGAGTGATTTAATGTTCAATTCAAGGGGTAAACATGATGACCATCTAGTAGAGATCTAGGCAGGTGAATAAATAGTCTACTGCTGAAATTCATTGCAGTATTTCATGGTATCAATGACCAAACACATTTTTTTGGGGTTAAAGATGAATAAAATTGTGTCCAAAAGTTTATGGGAAAGCAAAGTTTTAATGAAATGTTTTAGACTTACTCATGTATGGTAGTCATGTTAATATCTAGTGATTTCAGGGTGATCGACACCATGATGCAGATAGAATTCCAATTGTAGTTGAAAATGTACAATATATTTTCCTGTATATATCAAACTTTTATAATTTTTCTGAGTACTTTCAAGTATGTTTGTTTGCCTTGTTTCACTTTCTGAGTCAAGGTAATGCACAAAACAACTACACCCATAAAAACTGATGTACCTTTAATGGGAGGCCTGCTATGATATAGAATAATGTGACACCAGTCTATTTGTTAACCAGCTGCACCCTCCTAATCGCAATGTCTCATAAATTTCCTCTCTTGTGGTGTCACCTTTGCTTGATACTACAGAATCTGATGCCCGATAAATCAAGACTGTTTTTATCTAAAATGTTTCACTAAAGAAAATGCAGAAGAAGAGTTGAAGAAATAACATTAGTGACCCTCAGCATATTTGAGATTCAATATTTGATATGGAATTTGCATTTGACTATGAATTTAATATCAGGTTTCATTTCATCTTTGAAATAATAGGAAGATGGTTTCGGAGGCAAAGAGATTTCTTCAAATGTTCATGAATACTTATAAGGTTTTATAATATTTTTATATTTTTTAGTTGGGAATAGTATATGATTATGCTTTTAACTTTCTAAAGAAAATGGGGAAAGAAGGAAAATACTCTGGGTCCTCGATTTCCCCCCCAATCCCCATTCTAATTCTCCTGACCTATCTACATTTCCTCTAATTATTTCTGCCCTGTTTCATATTTTCTGTCATTCTCCATCAACTACTCTGACTGTCTACCCCTCTTTCTTCCCCTCTCTTTTTTTCCTCCCCCCCCCCCTCACCCCTCATCTCTCCACATTGAACACTATCTCAAGCAGGAGGGATGGTCATTTCATCATCATGACCAGCTGTTCTTGATTGGATCATATTCATATCATAAACAGATGGTTACACCTCTCAAAAGATCTCAGCCAAGGGAGAGAGGGAGAGAGAGAGAGAGAGAGAGAGATTGCCCATCACGGTCTGCCAATTTGTCATTCTGACATTTGCTGATAGACTTTCAAGAGAATGGATAGAAGACATGGAATTTGAAATGAACGCTTGTCAGGTGTACAGCTCATCTGAACCCCCCCCCCCCCCGAATAAAAGAAAGAAAAACAAGGGAAAAAATCCTGATAACTGTAGTCAGATAGATTACATGTCTGAAAAATATTAAGAAACATAAACATAAATACTTATATACTATGATAATTATGATAATGATAATGATGTTTTCATTTTACCAAATTACAAGCAAAAGTATAATCATGGTACACTAAAGACTTGACAATTAGGGATTAATAACTTAGTTACCAAATGTACTGACTAGCTTTCAAACTCAGGACCTTTAGTTACATGATCACTGCACTACCACTGAGCCATCATGCCTCATAATACCGAAGAACAAACATTTAAAAATCTACTGCAATTTTCATCAGTATATAAACATAATTGCTAAAAACATCCCTTACCCTTCTCTCCATAGGGGCAAGGGGTATTATAGGGTGTGTATATTACAATTGCCCTATATGAAGTAGGTTGTTAAATTTTAACAAGAAGAACAACAACATCAAATTCATGTTTGAATCAATCAATCTCCACAAATCCTACCAATAAATGATTAGGAGATTGCTGTAAAAAAGTATCTCAGCTGATAAGATTGAACAGCAACCTTTAAAACCCAAACGGGTTAGAGCTGAGCAAGGAGGTGCACATGGAGGAGGAAGAGAGTCCTGAGATTGAACCACGTCAAGAAACATGGTTACACAACCTTCTTCAAAGTTCAAACCAATGGCAGAACGGAGAAGATAACATCAGACAATGACGAGGCATATTATACCATAGATGAGAATTAATGACATCCAACCTCTATAAGTAGAGAAAGGACACTGTCTGCTGAGAGCCTCGCTCTCCACACATGTCTAAGGTGCATACCAGTCTCATTATGAAAAAGTAGATTAAAGTCCAAAGATTCAGTCAAAGAGTCAAACTAACCCTGAGCATTGGGAATATGTTGGCTTAGTCTGGATATCAATCTCAATTATATTTAATAGTCTAAAAGTATCTTATTTTAAAGAAGCAATCACATTTAAAGAAGCGCCTTATTTTGTTATAAAACTTAACTTAACATTAGTGGGTTGCAAACACTTATAACAAGTATCTTCTCAAAAATCCTATCTATACTTTGTTATTTTGCCTCCAGAAAATATGATCAGATAACAAAGAACTGAGAGTTCATTTACCAACATTTTAATTATCAATGCATATTGACAATTGATTTAAACCAATAGAAACAGGAAATTATCATATATACAGTATCTATTGACATCAGAGAATAATGAATATACCATGTTCCCATGAAGACCTTGAATGTTGATGTCAATACACTATTGCAATTGACAATTGGTGACTTTCATGAAATGCCTTCTATGCTGTTAGTTTCGCATATTTACAAGTTGGATTCACCTTTACTAGAAAGGGCGTCGACCATCGGCATACCTGGCCGTAGAGCACAACTTGCGTCACGCACTGGGACACACTCTTCAGGCACGGAGCCAGAAAACTTCAGATCCTCCGTTACCTAAAAATAATAACCCTCAAAATGTCAGCTGGTCTGATCAAGCCCGGGCTACACCAAAAAAGAAAAGTAGAATATTAATGTGGATAGATATCATCTGGTGAAAGCAAAGAGTGCATTAACTCCAAGGAAAAATGATGTGAATCAATGCCCTCCTGGATCCCAGCAGATAATAAGATGGGATAATTGGATGATGCTAAATCATACTGTATAACCAAAGACTTCCACATGCATGAAATGTTCAAGAATATCCAAGAAATTCAGATTTCCAACAGATTCATGCCTTAAAATAATTGAATCCCAATTGACAAAACACTAAATATTTGCAATTGGCAAATTTTCTTGCCATGAACAGATGGCCAGCATCCTCAACAATGCGATAAAAAAAGAGAGTTTTACAACAGTGTTCACTCTAATTTCTTTATGACAATCATATTATGATGAATATTTAATTGATCCACTATTACCCTTACTTCTCGTTATCACTCCTTGCAGGAACATTTTACAATGCTGAGCTGAGGATTTCATCTTGTAACTGGAAGGAGGGATACAAGAACATCACTAAGAGACAAAGACAAGGCATCAAACATACCTACAAATTACAGTGTGGAAAATGTGAAGTAAGTACTATTCCTTTCAATTCTAAATCCCAGTTTTCAGTGTCAATTTGAAGTTCTTTTCTTCATTAATTTGACCTTTCAAATGAAAGTTTCAATCATTTATGATAGAATTATTACATTTGTCACCATTTCCTTGGTTTATTAAATTTAACCATCATCATGATCTTCATGGCGGCATATCAATCATCACCATATTCATCATCATCATCCCCACCATCTTTATCTCATAGAAACTGATTGCTGACTCATTTAATTCACATTATTCAACATTATATCATGAGTTATATGACTTGTCTACATGCTGGTTTGAGTATCATAACAATACATAAATACCAACAAAACTTTCAATATTGGCTGACAGTTTCTATGATCTATTTTACTACAGGCCTCTTTATGTTAGAATGAAAGAAACCACAATGTACTGACTCCACCACAAGAGGGAGTATGTCCTCTCTCTGAGTGGCCCTCATTGAGCTGACCCACAATATCAACTGATAGTTACACACACACAAAGCATTACTGCCACTCATTCACCATAGCTCTCCTTCTCTTGAAACAGATTATGGTAGCACAATGAAAGCAAATACATAATAGAGCACACTGTAAGGAAATAAATATTCAAAAATATCGGTGACATATATCTTATGAGATATTTGAAATTGAACCAAGTTGTTGGTATTTTGAGAATGTTATACAGTTAATGGTATACAGTTTAAAACAGTAAACAAATACCATTTAGAAGGGAACAAAAAGGGAAACAAAATCAACTAAATACATCATTTCTAGATCTCTATATTCACCTTTTCAAATGATCCAAATCATCTTAGAATACATTGATGAGTAATTCCTTTGTAAGGACCTTCAGAAGTTTAATGAAAATTTGACTCAGTAAGATCAGCTTGGTTTAAAGGCCTCTAAAAGAAATAAGTACAGGTTTCTAAATATGGCACATAAAATGATGGTCTTGATCCTAGGTGGGCTATCTTCTCTCGGTAGAGATTTCATAGAACTCTGTGTCAAGGACAGGTTGTCCAGAGACTTGATCTTAAGGAAGTCATTATTAATGATACGCTAATTATATCCTGACCTGAATCCTGAGGGAGTCTACTCTGAAACCCTATCTCTCATCTTAGATCATCAAGATGTCATGCGGTTTCATTTTTTGAGGTGGGTGGGGGGTGAGAAGGAAATGAAAGATACATTCAGCTGACTGAAATAGACATTTTTTATTAATCTTTGATAAATCTTTGACAAAATCTTTGACATGACATCTTCCCCAGAAGGGCGTTAGTTCTCTGTTGAACTATGGGAGTTAATGCCTTCTCGCTCTCAAGAAATGATATCTTCTTCACCACATTTGTTGCCAGATCCTCTTAGCCCCCTCCCCTCTCCTTCTTTATTCAGTCATCTCCTACAGAGAGATTTCTTAGATATGCTTGAAACAGGTTGCTACATCAAAACTTTCATCAAGCAATTGATTCTTGCTGAAAGACAAGTTAATTAATGCCATAATATGGCATTTTGCTTGCCAAGGTTGACCTTGCAAAGCATTATTTATGTAAAGATTGAGACAAGCAAAGTTGTAACTGGTCAAATGTTGTTAAGTCCCTCAAAAACTAGCATGCAAAACCTTTTTGTGACTACCTTGCTGAATAGCGCACCAATCCATCATTTCTTTATTTGTCTGTTTTTAAAAGTTAAGAATTCAATCAATGACTCAAACTAAGTTTGAGAAGCACAGAGATACATATATTTTGACTTCTAATCTTCATCTCATCATTGAAATGCCTTCTTATGATATTCATTGTTTCTTTGGTTAGATCTCCCCCTGCTACGGGCGCTACTGCCCAACGGAACCCGTACCCGACGTCTGCATGTGGGACCTCTCTCACTTGAGGGATGACTGTGAGAGCCAATATGCCTACTGCTCCCGAGACGGTAGCGGACAGTGCTTCTGGAACGGAAAGACGGACATGCGCCGGTGCATCCGCAGACGAGCTAAGGGAAGGACGCAGAGCCGAGGAGGCTTCATGCCATGAGCCACCAACAGAGGGCGTCCTCCCTTTACCCATCATGCCTGATTCTCTTCGTCCTGTTGGAGTGAAGTGCTCTTTGTGTACAATGTACATAACTTACTAATCATGGACACTCTCCTTTGAAGACTTCAGTGTTTGACATCATCCATAGCTATCAAACTAATCTGTTATTTTCTGAATAATTACCAAACATTAAAAATACCCACTTTCTTTCTAAACAAGAAAGAAGGAGGACCACCAGGAGACAAGCATTTGGTAAAAGATGAAATCAAACAATTTTAAATGATAAAAAAAAGGAAATGGATAAATCAAATTGTCTGTCTGGAGCTAGAAGGGTGTTAACTCTTAAACTTAAGAATATTCAGCGTTAACACCCTTTGCCTTTAAACAGATAAACTGTTAGAACTCTACATCGTATTTACGTCTTCAAGACCACATTTACAGGAAAACACTGTAATCGATTGGTTATTTTAATTGTTAAAGGTACTGTATATTTTGTGTAAAGGTATTATTAGATTTTAATGTATAGATTTCATAAGTAATTGTCAGTTGATATTTTATTGATTTAATTTAATTTGTACAGACTTTAAGAAGAACAAGCAAAAGAAACATAGAGAAGTTCATTAGATTTGATGAAATATTCAGCTCAATGTAATATTTAGTGGAGCTTATCCATGCACTCATAATTTCTCAGTCTACTTACATATTGCATTGATAATTCTTAATGCTATTTTTTCAATGTAAAAATGTTTACCTTCAGAAAGGAATTGCCACATCACATATCAAGATAAACTTTTGTTTTAACCCAACATAAAATGAAATTCATTTTCTGTATTGATATCCTAAGGATATTTGACATTACACTATCCTGTTAATACAAATTATTTCTTGCCCTCAGTCTACGCACAAAAACGCAAAACATGTGCAAAAAATAGGATCACAACAAATTCTAAAATCTCCAAAAAATGAAAAGATCCAGGCACATTGATATGTTTGAACTTGACAAATAGTCTTTAAACTAATGTTTAATATTTAAAAAAGGGTCACTATTCTCATGGAGTGAGTCTTACAAATATTGTATAAAGGTATAATTATGTAGATATATTGTATACTGTTAAATCTCTGTTTTCTAAACAAGGTCAACAAAAACAAGATTATAGATGGGGATTATTTATAAAGCAATAGCTTGCTGGTTTCACAAAATGATTATATAGATGATGAACATATCAAGGTATTTCTTTGAAATTCCTAAAAATGATATCATGGTATGTATGACTTTTAAGTCATAATATACCATATTACAAAATTAATTCTTATTATATTCATTGAAAGAGCAGCATTAAATTCCACTCCCTATTATAATTAGTTTATTTAAGCTGAGGCCATTTCATTAAAAAAAACAGCAATATTGAATTAGGTTTTGGTTGGTCTGCATCTAGTACTTGACTTTCTTTGGATTTTTCTGCAAGTCTTCTATTTTGTGTAAATATTGCTGACTTAATTCCCTCGGTATGTTTATTGAATATTCTTTGAACAAATTCAGTGTGTTTTGTTAATCTATTACTTATAGTTAGTCTACATTATCATCTTTTGTCTTCCATAACTTTAGCTTTGTTCTATCACCGATTTATAAAAGATTGATTGTGAGAAAAGAAAAATGATACAAGTGAAGTTGAAGAGCACTATATGAAAGGTAGTACATGTAAATATTTTAAATCATTTGTGATGTTAATAGTAATTCATATATTTCAGATGAATAACCAATATTTTGAAAAACCAGTGACTGTTTGTATCATGTTTAATTGTATATAATGTTAGGATAAATATCTATAACCTTTTTTCTGCTGATAAAAGACAATAATTGATGCTTATATTCTAAAATTCCTCAAAATGGTTTTGCTGAAGGTTCATCTTGTATAAATCATACTAACATTTCTTCATACCTACCTCTATATAATATCACTCCTTGAGAGAAAAAAAATGCATCCTTTTGTTTTTTGTTTTTCTTGTTCCTCAATCGTGTCGCTTTTCCTGCATTCTTTATATGAACTCATGTCGTTTCTACTACCTATACCATCAATAGTGCTATTACCTCTACTACTATTGCTACTGCTACTACTACTACTGCTACTGCTATTACTATGATGAGGACTCCTACATCTTCCAATTACCATCCTTCCTCTTCTACAACCGCTTCTCTGCTACTCTTTCCATTGCTCCTACATTTATTTTTAATACAATATTATAATACAATATTATAATTTGATATTTGATTTTAAGCTGGCAGAATAAAGTAATTTAAATCTGGTTGGTACATCAATGAAAACACTTGAAGGTGAATATATGTATTTTTAATAAGCTCCAGTGGACATACCCAAAGTGTCTTCCATCTCTAGAATTGCAGGCTTCCAAAAGACTGCAGAAGAAAGATTACTGAAGGTTTGCAAATGAATAACTGATGTGTCTATTTTTGTTTCATTCATTTTAGTCAATGTCTTGCTTGCTTTCAGAATAATCAATTAAAGTAAATGTTCTTTGATACATCGTTAGAGTATACATGAGTTTCTTTCTTTCAAAGTTATAGAACCATAACAATAACTATAATGTTAACATTGAGTTAAAATTGACCATACTGCTACAGCGGACCTAATATAGTGCTAAAGAGGGGGATTTTGTGATAGTGTACAGGCTTTAAGAATTTGATAGATTATAAACATCAAAATCCCCCAAACTGGTACACCTCAAGCTAAATACCATTAAATGACAAATCCTATCTCATCATAATATTTTGCACTCAAATTTTAAGATATATACATTTGGATTTGGAACGTTTATAAATGGCTCACTGTACTTTTAACTCATATTGTGTCTAGCATAGAGAATTGTTTGCTAAACAGCCACAGTTATAAGAGAGATCAATTGCTAAGTAGACTCAAGTTGAAATGAAGCTAAGCCAGTAAACCCAATGATAAGTAGATAAGCAGGGAAGATTTCACAGCTGGAGATAAGAATGTTTATTCAATAGGTTTACCAATGAAGGCTAATGAGTTCATATTTACAGTAGGTCTGAAGATCTGGATAGAGGTGTACAGATAGAGATAGGGGGGGGGGGGAGAGGAGAAAACACAGCGATGCAGACATACAGAGAGAAAAGGAAGGGAGTGGCACATAATTAAATAATGTTGATAATATGTTAGCTAAAATGAGCCGAAAATTAGTCATATACCAAAAAATTGTTTCAACACATCGCTGAAGGAGAGAGCAAAACGGAAGGGAGAGGAAGGGAGATAAAAGGAAAGATATTAAGCAAGAGAGGGGGGAGAGAGAGAGAGAGAGAGAGAGAGAATGAAAGAGAGAGAGAGAGAGAAGGAGGGAGGGAGGGAGGGAGAGAGAGAGAGAGAGAGAGAGAGAGAGAGAGTGCAAGAGAATGGGAACACAGAGAAAGGGTGAACAGGGAAAGGGGGAGAAAGGGAGAGGGAGAGAGAGAGAGGGGGAGAGAGAGAGAGAGAGAAAGAGAGAGAGAGAGAGAGAGAGGGGGAGAGAGAAAGATAGAGAGCAAGAGGAGATGTGGGAAGTTGAAATAGAAGGGATAGACAAAAGATATAGATAAAGATGGACTAAAAGAGAATAAAGGATAATACGTAACAGAATGATTTTATTAAACATAATTCACAATATATGGAGATAATGACAATAGTACAATAACAAAAGAACTAGATGATTAAATAACTATGTCACAGAACTGCACAAAAGGAAAGAATTGAAAATGAAACTAATTAATCCAGTAATGGCAAATGAAGATGAAAGAGGAACAGAATTCCTAACAAGAGATAAGAAACATGATCTTCTCACAAATTAACACAATTTACCAAACAACATATTAATCTTCTGAAATTGGAACTTTTTTCTTTTTTTCAAATTGCAATAGGTTTTTTCTACTGCCTTCCTAACTTTATATTCAAAGAAATCAAGAATATTATATTTGGTAGAGTTAACAAATGTTGATTACAACATAGTTCCAGATAAAACAAGTGGAAAAGGGCATTTCTGAATAACTTCTTTCTTTCTGATACACTTCTTGTTAGCATTTAATCAAATATTTGTGCTACCTCCACTCTCCTAGCTGTCATTTCTTCCCAACCTCCCTTTCCAACCTCCATGAATGTAATTTAATCATAATGATAATTATTTGTAAGGACAGGACAAGATACTAGTACATGTCAAGTTTAATTGAATCAAACGTGTTCCGTGAAAGAGAAGAAATTGTTCATCACAGATCGAAACCTGCACCTGCAGCCACAACACTATAGTTATGCGTCTCCCTCAAAAGGTCCCTATCTGCTTGGTTTCATCTCCTATGTTATCTCCATTTATGGGGTCTATGTGGACATAAAACGATAAAGAGAGGAGGGAGGGGGGGGGGTCTATTTGGTTGAGCAGGCAGGCATGAGTGCGTGAGTAAACAAAGACCAGCACCAGGTGCTATAGGCGCGTGCCCAAAGCCTATTAAAACTCTACTAAATATGCATGTATACACCCCCTGCATCGATAATGCATACTAAAGACCATGGTATAGTAGCAGTAGCAGCAAGGTTTGATGTTTAATGGACTACTACCACAGCACAAGCCAGCCAGCCAGCCAGCCAGCCAACCAAGCGAGACTGGAAGTTCATTGTGCTAAGGCCCGGGTCTGATCACATGGGTGCATGAGTGCGTGCCCTTCGCTCTTGCAGCCACGCGACTTCTTTTGTTCTCATGTGTGCATGGGGGTTGGTATAGAGAACATACTTTGGAAGCGGGGTGCTTATTTACCAGGTTGGCTCTTGTGCTAAGTACTAGCATTATATTCTCTCTCTCTCGATCTCTCTCTCTCTCTTTATCTCTTGCTCACTCTGTACCACAACTTGTTTCAGGGGGGTGCAGCAGCATCAATTCAAGTGATTCTATCCTCTCTTTTTTCTACTTCCACGTGTTGGCGAGACTTTTGTTTGAAGTGTAGCTGCGGTAGAAGAGTTGTTCATGCAAGAGCTATCAAAAGTCCCACGTGCCCTCGCGTGCCGGCCGAATCAATTGTCTTGACTGGCAGAACTCAGCCTACCATCATCCTTCTATTCATCTTCTCATTGGGATAGTCTGGCTGGAGTAGATGAAGGAAAACAACTTTGGCTTTCAGGGACTCTGAGCAGTCAGTCAGAGCAAGTCTGAACTTCATACAGTCAACATCTCTATAAGTCTACCAGGCCAGGAGTACAACTTTAGACCTCAAAAGGCTACATGTTATTCTGAACAGCCAAACTTTGTTATAAAACAGCCACAAACATCCTGCTTATTTGTTGGTGAATGCATGCTGTGACTTCATCCTGAAGTTAATCCAGTGCATTGTTTGTATTTTGGCTTCATTCATCCCCTAATAAGCCATCTCCAGCCGAGTTAGCAGGATTTAGGATCAACATTTGGACAATCATAACACTTGTCTCCCTTCCACCTCCTTCAGTACAGTTTGAAAACGTCATCCAAGGAGGTTGTAGCACGATCTTCTCTCTCTCTCATCCAATCTTGAATGAGATGCCAATCAGGTGTAGTCTTACGCCAGAGGAATTCCACGCCTAAAGTTACACTCCGTTGAAGAGCATAATCCAGAGTTACACTATCCGCATCCAAGCTGACTATTCTCACTCGCAAACAACAAGTCTGATTGAAGATGAAGATGCTATGTCAGGCATTGAGAAGGACTATGATGATGATGGTGATGTTCATGATCTTACTACTGAGCTGTTTTCTGTTGGAGGCTGACTTTGTCCAGGCCTGTACCTGCTTGCCTAAACATCCTCAGCAGCATTACTGTGACTCAGATTATGGTGAGTAAAACATCTTCTCTTTAACTTTGTATAAGTTTCTTCCAATTCCATTGTAGTGCTTTCAGTGGTCTACCAATTTTCAACAATACAATGATGTTTTCAAGTGTAAAGAAACTATATTTTAGAAACATCCCTCTCAAAATGTATATAATGTAAAGTAGACCAAGCTTCTTTATTTTTTGCATTCTTGGTTTGAATTACCGGTATTAATAATATTTTAGAAGAGTCGGACTATGATTAAAGATTTGATAATTTTCTTGTATTTTACATTGTTGAAGCAATACACTCTCATCAAAAATATTTTAAAACTTTGACAATATATCAAGTATCAACTAATTTATATGAATACCAAACCAATTACTTTTTTGCAAAGCTAATGAATATGGTTCTTAAACGTTCTGTATTCATTGCATAATCTAGAGGATGATCTGCCTCTTCCCCAAATCTAATCTTCTTGTTGTTTGCATAAATTTGTAGATTTACTTCATATTTCAATTGAAAGATGGGAGGTTATCTCTGTCAATCTGACATTTGAATGTACTTGACCTGCTTCAAATAGAACAGAAACCAGTAGGCTTAAATCAATACTAACTCGCTACAATGTTCGCCTCTGCTATGCAAAACAGACTGGATTATTGAATTTGAAATAAGATTATTAGAGTTATGAAGGTCATTATGCATGTAAATTTCTCATCAATTCAGCTGAATATTGATTGTTATCAGGTTTTTGCCTCGTCAACCTGGCTTAATAAAGTTTGATTATACATCAAAGTTGGAATTATTATGAGATAAGTAAGCTTGAAATTATGAAGTGAATTACATGTACATATCCTTTTTAAATAAAAGGTGAGGACATTACACCAAGTTGCTGAAGATTTCTGTTTAAAAGTGGCCCAGTGTCTTAAAGTTCAATGTTTATTTCTTAACTAAAAGGTTTAATTTTGTCTAGTTTTGTTTCCGTTTCTGCTTATGTTTCTATTATGGGTTATAAACACTAATCTAATGTTATCTTAAAACAAGCATGGATAGTCATTTTTGTATTAGTCATACAAAACAGAGATATTTTTAGGCAGAAATTGCAAAAGGAGGAGATAATGGAAAGGCTCATGAAATTGCAAATGTTTAAAGTTTAAAGTAAAAGATGACTCTGCTCCAAGATCAATATGTTAGACTACCAATCATCTTTGTTATCATCACCTTTTTATTTATGAAGTTAATTTGCAAGTAAAGTATAAAATTAACTAAAGGTAAAAATCTAGCAATCTGCATGGAGAGCAAGGTCATTGTACACTTCCATCCTTCAAAATCTTTCACAGTACCCAACCCTCAATCTTCCACTATTCAAAATGATGTTTGATTTTGAGATTCCTTCCCAACTATGTTTGCAGAGTCTCTTAAATCCTTCCACCTCATCCCTTCTTAACACTGCTTAGGTTTCAGTTGATGGTCTTACTCACAAAGGTTTCCCTCCCCTCTGTGTCTTTCACACATCCCTCTCTGATACAAACATGGAGTCATTAGCTGGAGCTAGGCAGATGGATGCCTATGGTGAAGTTATTGTTAAAACAAGAATATCGCAGGACAATTGCTCAAATTAGGGGAGTTTTACTTGAGGGTAGATTATCCAATAAATGGCCTGGGGCTTGAGCCTTCAGGAGTGGGGCAATATTGAGGGATATTGTTTGCATATACAATACATCGCTGGATTGGGAATAAGAATCGGTTATCCATCTTGAATCATTTTCAATTTTAATGACTTTCTGCCGAGAAGCAGCCATGAATTTACAAAGAGGGTCCCACCTTAGAAATATAACTCCTTAGTTCTACTGGTCTGAAGTGAAAACTAGTTTAGTCCAATACCAAAAACTTGGTCTTTTCTCTCACTAAAACGGGGATGTCCTTAGAATGATACAAAATTCAACATTCAGGTTTACCAGCAAAGATTACATTGATGGACACTTTTGTGTGCTATTTAATATGTAGGCATAATTAAACATAATTTGCAGAGTAATTGCCCGTTCCAGCCTCAAAATGACTATTTTTTTTCATTTTTTTAAATGAACATATTTAGTACCTATAGTAATTTGTTTCAATGACCATTTAAAATAATGTCTTGACCTGACCATTTAGTTTAAGAAAAGACTATGGTCAAGATGCCTTTGTTAGACTCTAAGCTCTTTGTGTTTTACATGGACAACCCCAGCTTTCTGAATTTTCTTTGACCATTTTCATATTACAAAACAACACAGAACCTCAGCTGTAACTTTGTGGTAAAAGTTCTGTTTTCAATGAAGTGCGAGTGAAACTTTACAATTTCCTAACTTTGCCAATCAGTGATTGAAAGTGTGATTATTCCCTGCAGGCAACTCCCAAAAAGTATTTTCAGGCAGCTATAGGTTTTGTTATGAAAGAAAAGATAAGTTACTGTATGGACATTTTCTGATTCATGGCTTTTTTCCTCTCCCGTTCTCTCTCTGACTTGCCATAATCTGACATGTCTGAATTTTCAGCACAATTGGCTTTTTCACAAACACTTTGCAGGTTTCTGATCGCTTGTTTGCAACTCTTTTTCCTTCATTGGCCAGGTTCTAAGGTTTTTTCTTGAACTGTGATAATGAGGTTCTTTTCAGTTCTTATGATGCCCTGCAGGCATGGGACCAGTTCAAAATTCTGAATATGAAAAACAACTTGAAAGCCATTTTGTTTGTCCTTTTGCACCCCCCCCCCTCTCTGTCTTTCTCTCTCTTTTTCTCTCTCATCTATCTCTCTTCATATTCTATCTTTCATATATATACATCTCTCTCTTTCTACCTCTTTATTTTTTATTTCTCCCTTTCCCACTCTCTCTCTCTCTCTCTCTCCTCTATCCTTTCTCTCTCCATCTCAATCTTGCCTTAAGGAGTAAAAGAGTAATCCCCAGGTAAAACCATGTAAGAACAACTTGCATCAGTTTCTGAGTTCCAATAAAAAACAGCGGCAGCCTTTCCTTTACTATCAACAATTATCATGCAGATCTTATAAAAACAAAAAATTCCATTAAGGTAAATTACAGACACTAATAAGGCATGGAACACCATGGAATCATTATATATTTTGTGTAGATTGTGAGTTGGTCTTGTGGCCAGCATGCGCCTCTAACGCCAGTCTTTTATTGATTTTTTGCATCCCTTCATCCGGAGCTTAGGAGTCACCAAAGCCAAACAATTGTCGCTTGGCATGGGCTATTGTTTGGGGTAGCGTGGGGTGGGCGGGCGGGCGGGCGTCAGGATGCAGCCAGGGCTTGGCACGCGCCTCTACCAAAGCCAACATAATACAATAGATGACAAACAGTGTGCTGAGGAATGAAAAGAAGTTTGGGAGCTTAGAAGGGGAGAAATCTATCTTTCTTTCTCTCTTTTCTATTCTTCTCCTAACTGGGATGTGTAGAGGTTGATTGGTGAAAAGACACCCCATTTCATTGTAGGGCTAGGTTGCTAAGCAGATGTTCACTCAGGACTCAGGTCCTATTTGGGAGTGGATTAGAATGTTAGTACGCAGCTGGTGAAGTAAAGGTGAAGCATTTCAAACGTGGGCTAAGGTGTGATGTCATACTGGTGGCCAATTTGAGCACCCAGCATGGTCTTAATTGTGTGCCGCAGTTAACCTATTTATTGAGCTAAGACATCCCAGATGGCCCTCGTCTGTGTAACAGAATTCATCTTGTGGTTGCAACAAGTACTTTTATCCTGTTAACTCAATGAACCCTTGTAAGGCTTCACCAAATTGTAGCAAAATTTGTTTCGGTCATCGAGTGTAACAAGTACCCTTGTTGGATAATCATATTATGTTATATGGCTTCAGAATATAGGATAAGAGTTAATCACTTTAAAGTGATATTTTACTTCCCCTTTTGGTTACTCCCAACTCATGTAGAGCATAAAACCACAATTTCTTTTTGCTTTGTACAGTTTCTTTTTTTTTGCTGGTGGGATGGAAAAACAGCAGGGGGTTACTTATATAGTTATTCAAAAGCTGGTATTTTCTTCATATTGTGACCACATCCACTTTTACACTTAACCCTTTGACTACTAAAGCCAAGATATAACTTGGGATGGAATCTATGCAAAACGAGTGTTGTACTAAAATTATATTGTCTCTTGGAGGTGAAATGCTTCATCAACACTGACTGAGTATATGAGAGATCTACTCAAGATATAGACTTCTGTCTCAAATGGCACCAGTTCATGATGTCTAAGATGGATGTTTCACTCTTCATTCCCAAAGCATGAACCGTCTGTTGGGAGTCAAAAGGGCTTTAACTCATATACGTTAACACATGGTTTGGGTCCTTGTGGCTTTCATCTCTCAATATTCCATGAATGAATCTATCAGGCGGCCTAAATACGACATCATTATTGGTCTACGCTGCGGTGGTAGGAGGGCATCTATTCATTCCGCCCTGATGCTATCCCCACATCGGTTGACGGTCGTGCGCTGGTGTTGTGACAGCCCATCTTTTATCTATCATTTCAAACAAAGGAAAGTAGACAGTACAAAGGTCCCATCTAAAACCAATCTAACCGCACACATCCATAGGAAGATGTCTCTCAAAGGTGGCTAAGAAGATAATGAACTCAATTCTACTGGCTCCCTCTCATATAAACTTATTAAAGGCCCATTTCTAATAAATTAAAAAGAAGAGGATTCATATGACTAAACCAAATGGCAAAATGAAGTAATTATTCCAGAAATGGGAAGAGGAGAGAAAGAATCTATTTGAGCATTTTCAACTCTGATTATCATAGCTACTTTGCACTGCTTAATATTATCCCATCGCCTATCAAAACCGGGTGATCCATGTATTAAACCTACGGAAGAAAGAGAATTCAGTTGATAAATGTTAAATGTCTCCCATTGAATACACTAAGCAAACTTTGGGTCTAATTGGACCAGCTTTCAGGTTTCCTATTGTTGCTATCCTACCAAAGAATATCAAAATTGCTTCTTGATATTGGTTCTTCTGGTGTTAAACTAAACAAAATTGAAGGCTGCGTTTATGGCACTATGTTTGCTGTAGACAGCTGGAGTTTGTTTAGCCAAGGGATGGGTAAAGAGGATAAAGTGTCTTTGACAAATAAGACTTATTGACAAGACTAGGACCAGATGGAGAGAGTAAATATCATTTTGGAGGGAATCGTAGACTTGAGAAAACAACTGTTGGTTTAAGGGGCTTTGAATTAAAAGAGGAATATCTAATATGAGTAAATGAAGCTTTCATTTTGGTAAATCTAAAGTACTGTACAAAGTAATCACTTTTATACACAACTTAGCTTTCAAGATATGAATGTCGTTGGATTTTGATAAGTCACATAATAAAATAAAATTTCCATTTACTTTTATTGCTAACTTTGAAGTACAAAAAATTACCTTTGCTTCCTAAGTTCATTTTTATTGCAGTCTCTTTTAATTCCATTTTAAGGCTGAAAAAAATATTGTTTTCATAAGTTCTTTCATTTGCTAATGTCCAGACAGATGTTTCATCGCTTTTAAGCTTTAATCCTTTGCCTTCATTCCCTCTCAAATTAAAATTTTGCACTTGAATAAAACTTTAAGCCATCACATGATTTTCTATGATTTTCCAAATTAATTTCCTAATCGAGACTTAGAAAGTGTGAGGGTAGGTTGGGGAAGCTTGGATGTATTTGGTGAGTGAAACACAAAGCGATGTGATTGGATGAAATAGGACTGATCACAGACTGCAGATGGGGGATTATTGAAGTGAGATATTAATAACTAACAACCACCCTACCCAATTCCTATTATCAGACAGAAACTAATAATGCACGGATGTTTGTCATTAATGACAATAAAATATAGGATTAAGGAGGATTTCAGGGATGGGTAGCAGAATGGGTATAATAGTTTGGGTATCACTCTTTGTGTCTTGCCATGATAATAGGGCTCTCCCACTGACACAGTCTAATTACTGAGGGCAAACATGACATAAAGGCACTAGGGACTTTGTGCTAACATTCAGGAACAAAGAAGCAAGCATCTTTTGTGTGTTTCTACTAAAGAATCGACTCATTCAGAGAAGGTGACTTAAATGTCTTTGTGAGGTTGGTGTGAAGTAATGGTTTAGTGAGAATTGTTCATGGGCTAAGTCTTCAAAGAGAGCTTAGGGAAGCAACAGATGACACCAAAGATGCTTATGAATGAAAAGGGAGGTTTGGGGGCTTGGGTAATGTCAAAGTCTTCAAGAAAAGGTTTGTGACACAATAGATGATGTGACACAATAGATGACATTACAAAGAGGTGTGAATTGGTCCTATCGAAGAGGGCCTGGTCTATGTCTTCAAGAACATGCAACAGATGATACCACCAAGGTGTAAACTAACTAATTGCCATCTCCTAATTACAGCCTGCTAGTATGACCATCATTGGGGGTATGCTCTATGAGAGTAAATGAACAGCTGGAGTTGTTTACTGATATGGGGGGGGGGGGGCATTTTTTGTTGCTAATTGAAACCAGAGCTTTAATCTGTTTAATATCAAGCCTTGGATATCTTGGGTAAAAGTATGGTAGATATGTGTTTGATCAAACTATAGTATCCAATGGGTTAAGAGATCTTTCAGAATTTATGTCTGGAGAATATTATCCTGAATCAAGTAATTGATGAAGATAAATGAAAAAGTCTTGAAAGTAGTACTTACAGAATCATATCTGAGACATAGCTTAAATCTATAAAAGCATTTTACTGCACATAATCCATAGTGAAACTATTGGGATGAGTAGAAAAGTCTTACTCGTACATAGTGCAGGACTGCAGGTGCTTATAGAATCTAAACTATCTGATGTAAAATATTCCTGATACATAATGCCTTGCATAACTAGACTGTGAAGATTCTATTGATTGATGGTTTCTTGAAAGATGATGCACAATTCAGATCAGGACAACAAAACGTTGCTCCTAAAGATAATACCACGTGATACTCTAGTAAAGAAGGCTTTCATTAAATCATCTATTCTCACCTCATCATCTCAAATCAACATTATAAGTTAAGTTCCTTTATTCAACATTGAATCACCACTACTTATGTTGTAACTATTATCAGTTTTAATGACCAATGAGTACATGGGAACTAGTAAGATGAAAGTTATTTCTTGTGCGAAACTAGTGATTTTATGCATAAAAAGTACCTTCAATTTTTTAATTTGCTTCAAGGATTATCCTTCCTTAAATGATGTGTAATCTTTGTCTGTAAAAATTTGATCAGTACAAAATATTTTGTTTGATGATTTCTTGCAAAGCGTCAGTTTTAAAGTTTTCAGAAACCTGCTGGTAGCGCTTTATAAATATTGTTATTATTATTATTATTATTCAATCAGTCAGATAAATAACAAAAATACCCATTTCAGATAAATAAAAAAAATACCCATTTCATTTAATTTTGCAAATTTTCCCAGAAAAAACCTATCACCTTTAACACTTCAATCCTACGGATTTCCAAGTAATCCCCTGCAAAGCCTCGCCGATTGAAATGAAATATTGGGAGTAATCGTACACGTGAGTTTAAAACCATCATTCAAGTGAGAGTGAGCGCAGTTCGGAAGGCTCTCCCTCGCTGACCTAAAGGTGTACCGTGACGTCCACATACCTCAGCAAGATTCCCTTGCGACACTTGATCTTAAATCCAAGAATGCAGTGATGGGATGACCATTCCTTCTAGTGATTGAATTCACGATCCATAGATTTCAAATGATATATTACAAAGGAGATATTTATATTTTGGAATATTTGGTAAGTGTACCCTGACATAGAAGTTAAAGAGAAGAAAACGAAGAAACCCCAAACTGACTTACTTAGTGAAAATTTACTAATCACTGAAACCATAAGCAAAGATTATGAAATCATCTGTAAAAGACATAGTTTTAACTTGTATACTTCAAGATTCCCTCATTCATAAATGAGAAATGCCTAAACAAGGCCCCAAAATTATGAAATGTGTTGCACAAGTCAAATGTACTTCAAGTTGGATTTAAAAGTTTAAAATAAAAGCATAAATTAGATTATAGCGCTAAGAGACTTCAGTGGAAATCGCTTTATAAGCACCTTTTTATTATTATATTATTATCTTCTCCTACTCAAAGAAAGTGAGAAGGCAACATCATATCCTCGATTTCTTTCTTAATCAAGTGATCTATCAACAGGCAGAGTGACCTGCGGCAATTGTTGCTATCTCTTACATTCCAGTAATACTTTACCCACAATCCACCCCTCTCATGACATCATCGGTGCTCTTGACCGCTACGACCCCTGACCCATGCAGCATGCCATTGTCAAGATGATCTTCTCTGTGCCAGTGTCGTAAGGAAATAGTGCTCAATTTAGTATCCCACTGGATACAATCTGAATTTGTAGTAGGTGCATGATAAAACATCTTCTATACACTCTAGCCCAAGTTATCCTGGGCTCAGCATAAAATAGTTAAGTCTAAGAATGTTTGCTCAACATTTTTTTTTTCTTCATAGAAACAGATAAAAAGGGTAGAAAAAACATGTGAGCTCCTAGTTTAGACTGAGAGTTGGAAATATAAAAGTTACCAAAGTAATCTCTAAAAAGTAAAAGTTGGTATGAGAAATCCCTACAATTTTTCGCTAGTTTGAGTTGAATTTTCAAAATATCTAAGAATTTTTAAAGTTAGAAATGTTGATTCATGTTGCGTTGTATATAACTGTCTTACCCCTAGACTTAAAATCTTTTCACAAAAAAGAGTAATTATTTGAATACAAAGAACCTTCAAGTATAATAAAGACAGGATATAGGATATAGTTCCAGCATGCGATCATCAATAAAGAGCGCTTCAAGGCACATGCATCATTGAATCTATAAAGACCCAATAACAAATCAAATCAGAACTTTGATTTCAACAATTAAAAGCAGAGAAAATCATTTGCACTATTGTCAGGTCTGAGAATAGAGCCCGCTTTGATCCCATTTATCTTCCATAGAGCTTGTCACAGATGACAGATTTTGGAAGATTGAGCTAAATGATTCATGTCCTT
This sequence comes from Strongylocentrotus droebachiensis, assembly GCA_035222895.1. NCBI lineage: Eukaryota > Metazoa > Echinodermata > Echinoidea > Camarodonta > Strongylocentrotidae > Strongylocentrotus > Strongylocentrotus droebachiensis. The sequence continues at coordinate 37,447 of JAVYIG010010269.1, forward strand.
GTGTTAAAAAGTAATATGACGCTAAATGAATTGAATAGGAGCAGTAGGGTGCACCTGGTAGATAGGAATTTATTGGTTGGATTAGACTTACGAGTCAATAGTGTTGAAAGAGAATATCTGGGTAGAAGTAAATAGAGGGAGACTATGAAAAATGGATTTTGGACTTTCTGACAATGACATTTGTCAACTTTGGCTTGTTAAAGCTGTACATATTGAGGTACAAAGGAAAATACAGAAAATGAAACCTGATAGGGCACTATTACCATCGTAAAGCAGAACATAGCGTCCTTCACTTGAAGAGGGGGTTACAAAAAGGAAAAAACACATGGAACTGAACAATATATTAAAAATATTGTGTAAATCATAAGAAACAACCATTTGTCATTTGCATTTTAACATGATTCTACATGTATATCTGTATGCCAAATTCTATCAATTGTAGTTTTACAGGTGTACATTGCATATTTATAAGATTTTTAACATTCTAAAAATGTCACAATTCAGTCATTATTAAGCTTAGGTGATATGTTTCAGTATACTAATTCAATTGAATATATGCAGTTCTTTATATCACTACTAATTAGGCAAGGTAAAAAGAAAAACTACATAACAATATAGTCGTTCAGCACTCTCAAAATACTTTCTACCTTTAGGCATAAAAAGGTATTTATATGACCAGATTGAGGGTCGGTGAACTATAAGAGTCCCAGACAAGAGTCCCGACAAAAGACTGCACTGAAAACTGAGGAGTGATACCATATATGGTCAGGTGTAAGGTCTGAACAGGGGTCCATATTATCTACCAAATTTGGCATTTTGGCATATATATTGCTACTCTCTCACACTCTATCTCTCTCTCTCTCTCTCTTTCTTTCTCTCTCTCTCTCTCTCTCTCTTCTGATCACAACCCCTTTCCAGAAAAAGAGGCCAAGTTTTAACAAAAATATACTAAGATAACATACTTTTATATGATTAAAATTACCAGCTTGAATGTCAGAGTTATTAATTCCTGATGAACGTGTTGTCAACACATTTTAGGAAATATTTTCCATTCCACCACAAATGGTGTAGCAAAAATCAAAATGGCAATAGCTAATAACAATAACAAAAGTCCAGGGAAATACTGTTTTAGATAAAAAGTTGGATATGAATGAGCTGCACTTATGAGCAGGCCAACTACAAATCTCAATCTCAAACAAAAGATCTCCTGTTCATTAGAGATGCTGTGAAAAGGATAGTTAAAAACCACATATGTGATGAATCTCAACAGACTCAGAAATTAATATCTTTATTCATAAGCACCCAGCAACAAATACAAAATTTCCATTCTTTTCTGCCACACTCATTAAGGGCTGTAAGCAGTTTATTCTGCTACAACTGACAATACATTGCAATACAATGCTCTTTTTTTAGTACAAAGAAGCAAACTAATTACAAATTTCAATATACCAACATATGGAAGTAAAGATGTGAAAATAAAATCTTGATTCATAAGTATTCATAATGCTCTAGGAAACTGGAGGAAGCTACAAGTACAAAAGGACAATTTGTAATTTCTAGAAGTATACCCTCATTAGCCTTTTTTTTTTTTTTTACCGATTCTATATTTTCTCTGCTTGACCCTGTGGGGAATAATAACAGTCCCATGTGTTGAGATTTATGTCATGCTGTGATTACTGCAACTCTAAGGCAGCGATACAAATATGAATGCAGTGCGACTTTAAGCTCTTGACAAGTGAAGGGAATCTCAGCGTGGGATAGCAATTAAGAAACCAAAATAATGCTTTAAAGGGGTGTGCATGCCTGGAGGCTAAGATCTTACGTACAATTAGTGGGACACTAATTGGGAGGCTAGAAGTCATTCTCATTATTTTTGTTTCATTTCCTGCAACATGTTTTCAAAGTCTGGAAAACTCTTAGTGGTGTTTTAAAACTATCATTTACCATTTTCTTACACACACGATGGTGACAAATATTTGTAATGCAAGTGATTATGAACAGACTTTTAATTGATATTGAAATGAATCCTTAACGAGGCTTTTCTACCAAGAAATTAATATTTTTACCAAATCAGGATATGTCAAGGAATTGCATTGATAGAAGAAAGCATGGACATTTTTACAGAATTTGCTTGGGTTCCTTTCCTAATCTTGAGTAGACTTTCATGTGACTTGCTTAAAACCATAGTTTTGTTACTTTGTGTAGTTTTAATGACTGAACATTCTTCCTGTGGTTTCATCTTCCTCTTTTTTATAATAGCAATCAAAGTCAAAATTCCTAATGGCAGTTTTCAAAGTGTTGACTCAATTACTAAACCATTTTCCTTTTGGTTTCAATTTTCTCTTTTTTTTAAATAGCAATCCGAGTTAAAATCTTCAAGCAAAAGCTGAAGCTGCCTAATGGACAACGCTACGAGATAAACGACCCTGAGATACCTGACCTACCCATTGAAGTACTCAGCCAGTCACACAGGGAATGGTCTGGGGTGATTCAGAAAGTCTACAAGGGATTTGAGAAACTCAAACACACCACAACTGTTAATATCTATTCACCTTTCTATGATTCAATGTGCGGAGTAGGAACACTGATGAATGATGAAAGCTATGTTATCATGGGTAAGAAGTTCTTCTAATATACAATGATGAATATTTTATTTATGTCAAGTTATCATCTGTTTGGAGCCCGAGGAGCATTATTACATTTACATTAAAAGAGAGTCAATACACTTCTGGCTCTGAGCAAATAATAGCTTTTCAAAAATGATATAAATTTGATTGCTACCAAATCTTTGAAAGATCTATATGTATCAAAAATATGAGTTACATAATGATAGAATAGCAGGGACAATATATTTCAAATAAGAGCATTATCCCCCCCCCCCCCATAAAAAAAAAAACTTATTTATTGTTTTGAATTCCTGTACAAAACTGAATTACAAGCAAATCTACTTCAAGCTGTGCATGTATGAACTCATCAAATCAGAAGTAGATATTGAAATACTTTACAACTGCCTCTTCTCACTAGCAAGAAAATTCCCCCAAATTTACCTACATCAAGAATATTTTCAATTTTTGTCAATAAACCTTTAAACCATTCAACATGTCCATATCTTGTTTACAGGTTCATTTGGCCACGGAGGACTTAACTTTGATTTCTGTGATTGGCATCATTCATGGAAAACAGTCACATCAAAGCAGAGGAAAGGTCTCAAATACTGGTATGCTGAAAACTGCAATTGTCAGGTGAGTTTCTAGTTTGTTTGTCTGCTTTTTCTTTTAATATCATCATTTGTCAAACCTGGTAGATACCATGTCTGGTAGTTACATCAAAGTTTCAGTTGCTTTAGTCCCTGCCTGCCCAAGATATGACACAGCAGATGTACGGCATCTGCATATTGAAACACACTGATTCCTGTCATGCTGTTGGCCTACATTGCATAGATTTGGGGTTTTTTATATGTCAAATACTCTTCATTCTTCCCTAGTCTTTCATATTTTTTTCTTTTGCAAAAGACTGATATTGCATATATTACAAAATTGCACAACTATTTCTACATCTACCACTGATAAATGCAACTGGGCTGAACTAAATCATCAACTACTTTTACAACAAACTTTAGAATTTTCACATTAAAGATCAGCTGTTGGTTTCTTTAAAACAGAAAAAAATCATCAGATGCAGATAAAACAAATATTTCCCCTCGACATTCTCTTTATAAAAATGTAAACTTGAACCCATATGTCTTAGACAAAAATCCAATATAAGAAAAATGTGGAGCGACTTGGTTATATAATGATGTTTCCATTTGCTACAAAGTATAAGGCAGAATGTCAAATAGTTGACACTGATGTCAACATATCTCAAAAGTTGATTGGATAATGGCATAACATCTGCCTATATCATTATCGTGACAGCTTAATCATGAGTCTCAAAGAAAATAACTTGACCAGACTCACTGAGTTTACACCGTCATATTGAGAGTTAGAAGGGTGTTATGTTGTTGACCTAATGCCCTTCTGGTTATTATCAGATGATAAACTAGTTTCCCTTGAGAGTATTATGGCAAATACTTTGTCACTTAAAGCCCCACCGCACTACTTTGGCCAAGAGTGGTTAGACCTCCCATCATGGTTACTGACAGGTGGTTATCTCATTGAATAAGCTCTCAATTGACATAAGAAAAAGAGGATCATGGGGGACCAATGGTCACCGATGAGGCATTGTTTACTATATAAAGGGCGCAAGTAGCTATTAGTAGTGCAGTGGGGCTTTAAGATGTTAAAATCTCCTTCCATATTTCTCCCATAATTTGTTCAATTACACTGCCGGGATTTACATTTTAAAGTACATTTACAAAGTATATATACATTTCTGTCTCCTCTCTCTCAAAAAGAAGAAGAAGAAAACAGAATAGAATACATTTTATATTATCCTGTTAGGAGCAAGAAGGATGTTAACTCTGTATTAAAGTATATGAGTTAACCCTCTTCTGACTCCAAACAAATAATTTGCCATGCTTCCAGAAATTATTTTATTTCTTATAAAGCATCATGAAGTTGCAGCTTAATTGGGTGAAAGAGGAAATAAGACATTTTCTCATCTGTAAGCTATAAAGAAGCATTTGCTATGCTTCCATATTATGAAACTTGTACCTAACCAAACTTTAAGTGTTTTGGGCTAGCATGATTTGTAATATTGACATTATTGAGTTCTGGATGGGTATCAGGACCATATTTCTCATTCCATTCCTCTGCTCCACTTTCATCGCCAGTTTTAATATCATAGAAACCCTAAACTGCATTGATGGACATTCCTTGTTGGCATTCGTAGAGGTAAAGAGGGTTACTCGTCTCACAAGTAGCTTATATCTCAGGCTGAATTAATCTTTACTCTGCTATCTATAAACTTAAGTTCACTGGAGTCTGACAAATTATACATGTAGACTATTCCGTCTCCATCTTGCTCTCACAGCAGGAAGGAAGGATAGTCTTTGTATTTCATACTCGGTTTGAACTATGTTCTTTGAGAGGGGAAAGAGGACTGAATCTGCCTTGTAGCAAGGCTAGACTGTAAGGTTCATGAGAATGTAAGACATCTGTACTATCGAGAGATATCATATCTAGAATGTTTGGGCAGGGAAGAATTGTTTGTTTAAAAAGAGAGATAAAGAGGTGTGGTGACATGCATTTGTCAAATGTATTGACAGATATTAATGCACAGACCATGGGAAAAAGCCTCCTTGAATTGGAAAAAGACAACTTCCCAATATATTCATTAATTGGTATTCTAGTTTACAATAATGCACTATCCTCTGTGTTTTGTTTAATGACTGATGCATATTTTAGCAGCTCCCTGGTTCCTCTGACTAAATGAGCTGTAATGATGATATTACTATCTAAGTCTGTACAACATAAATGTATGAAAATAAGGTAGAATTGCACTCAACAAAATTATAACATTTCATTCTTTCTTTTTGGTCTTTTTCTCAGATTGATACATGTGGATTGCGGCATCCTTGCAGGGAGACACAACCAGAGGCTTCACCAACGGGTTGTGAGTGGGACGCATGGCACAGTAGATGCACCAATCAGCACACAGCGTGCGTGATGACGGCACAGGGCTGCCAATGGCACCAATCAAAGGACTTGAAGCAATGTTTGAAAGCACCCTGATATGGATCTAGAGATTGAACAGAGCACTTCAAGATCAAATTTTGCCTTTGATAACATCTTGACTGTCACTCACAGTGCAGCTTGCTAAGCTCCTTGTGCAACTATGAACACTATGTGGTGCTGGGTTTCAGCCGTAGCACTGACAGTGTTAAAGGGTGCTAGTTTGCACCCACAGCACCAACAATATTAAACTGTGAAGTTTTCCAAGGAGACCACTGAGAGTGTCAAAGGGTGCCAGTTTTTTCGCAACTAGCACTGCGAGTGTTAAGGGTGATCTTTTTGCAGGATGTTGCCAAAAATGAAATAAACAAATGAAATTAAAAATGGAGTATTTTCCCCCAAATCAGTATTGGCTCAAAGCAGTGCATTTTAATAATTTTTATATTCAATCATTTTAGGCTCTACAACACCATTCCAATAGAAGCCTTTAATGTTTATTTACTTTTATATGACAGAAAGTGATTTCTTGACTCAAATTTCTGTTTAAATCAATAATATCTCACTTAAAGAAGTCACCAGTCAGTCCCAATAATGCATTACAAATGTAGCATTTATAAACATAAAATAATAATGAAGAATAAGACTGTAATTCCAATATTTGTTTAAGTTTCAGATTTAAGAATTACAAGTACTTGAAATCAAAATCAGCATTATAAATTACAATATCCACCATTGTAGCTTATTAAGAAAGTATCGATCTTTGCTACAAATAATTATAATCATATGCATGAATGCTCAAGATTTGAATTTAGATATGTTTGAAAATATATAAAAATGTGAACATGCCTTGATTGAATCTTTAAATTTTGTATAAAAATGTGTACATAAGAAATGCAAAAAATATGTTATGTGCTTGTCTTTTTATATATACACGTATAATGTAAAATGTTTGTTTAAAATGATCTGCTTTCTATATGTCTATAAACTTTCTCCATCCATTTCAGCTCTTTTTCTTGTGAAATCTTTGCTCATCTATCATATGTTTTCCATGCAGAATATGTTAAAAGGAATTGTTCTGAATAATCATTATTCAACTAAATTGAAAATACTTTCAGTATATTATAACAGGATCTTCGCAACAAATGGCTTTTTATTTCTGTCCCTGATTGCATTCTTTGAATGTAAAACTGGATTTTTAGGGGACTGAAACACGAATCAACAGTAATAACACTTACGAGACAGAACTAACAATAGTCTGTATATTAGCAAAATAATTTTCTTCATGTTTCTTTCATTTCTGATTTTTCTCATTTTAAATGTTACCTTGTGCAATGTGCTAAATATTGTTGTCACGGATCATGGGCAACACAAAACCACGACAATCTGATTCGCCACCAAAGACAAACATAACACATCCCAAAACCGCCACAATAACTCCCAGAACATAACAGTCAGGAGGCCAATGTCTATGTGTCAAAATGTCTACGATCAGGAACCCTTTTTTCAGTAGTCTTGTCTCAAAGCGCACGCAGGCGCGTCACACCTCCCTCCTTAAAACAGAAAGCTATGGAAGAACTTTCTAGCAACAACATGTATATAATCACAAAGCATGGTCTGTAAGTTAGACTCTGTAACTCAAACAAGAAACATGTAGATGTACATGTATACATAGTAACAATAACTGAATACTTTGGCTAAGCTCATCCTTGTATGCCTAGTGAATAGTTTTACATAAACGTACACCTGTTTATCGATTAACAATAACAAGATGGAATTTCAAAGCAAAATGAACGCCCTCTTTATAGACATGTACCGATTGCACAGCAATACTGGATACTACCGCTACAAAATTTTCTTTTCTTTTAAAACCACAACTGGCAATAAAAATATACATCATTACCACTGAAAACAAAGTCCTCTGCCTTTTGATTAGACACAAATATGTCGAGCTGAATCTGAAATATTTCAAATATGCTTATATATACCTGCAGGTAATAATGCAAAATACTGTTAAACAATGACATATATCCAGATATAATATGCAAGTGATTATATAAGCAAAACGAAGAAATTTACATTTGTCACCTGATACAATATAGTAATAAATTTACGACAAATATTCATAACCTTTCATTGTCATGTGACGTTACCATAGCTACCTCACTAATAAGCAACAAACATGTTTAAACAGCTCATTAAATATGTGAAAGATAGAAATAAAGATAGCTAATCTTCCACCAAGTGATTGTAAACACGATTTTAACATTTAAACCAGGAAAAATCATCTAATACAATATTTTAAACAAAATGTCACAATTGAATGGCATTTTCAATTATCCTTTTCTGAACACGACACATACTGATAACTTGCTCTTTTTCGATGACACAAAACAAACAAATATGAAACTTGATACATTCTAACATGTACAAAGCACCTTCATACCTCTGATTTAGTACTCAGTACACTCATTAGCATGACTTTTGCTGTTGAGATTTTCCTCCTAAAAAAAATGCATAAGTTTTGCGTGTACATGAACCTTCAAACAAATAGTATGAACACTCTGTATTTACTTTTCCTCTTGTAAACTTCTTCACAAACAAAATTCAAAACAACGTAAAATTATGTTCTTTTCACCAATAACACTACACCAGTTTCTGTGTATCAATCTCAACTGTACAATTTGAACAAACCCCAAACAATGAGAAGTTACAAATGTAGTATTGTCATTCTCTCTTGAACATAGTATCACTGTTATTGTAGTAGTCTTAATTGTCTGTACCAACTCTAATCTGACCAAAATGCATTTGATGAAGTGAAATACATTACAATGTATTAACTGCTACTTAAAAATCTTGCATGTTAACCTCTTCCGACTAGACAAAATGTTTGACTTCGAAAATAAACTGCATATACCTGCAAATCAAAACACAATATGCAAAAGAGTACGCTGTACAATTTTCACATTTTACATATACAAATACAATAATTACTTCTTAACAATGCAAATAGCAATCGATCCACGAGAAATTGTGTCAGCAATGATATTGTCCTTTCCAATGTGTCCAAACTTCAAATCATACTCCTGAAGCACGAGAGATCACCTCATTAGTCTGCTGTTTTTTGTTTCTCATGTTGTCAAATATCTTGCTAGATGCTTGTTGAACTTCTTCGACATATAACATACTGGACGCTCCAAACCAGCCTCATCCACTTGGATCAAAACGCTTCAGTCTGGCGCCGCTAGGACTGGTGAGCAGGCTAGTGAAGACTTCAATGGATCGAACGCGACTTGACAGCTTGAAGTCCACGAATATGGCACGTTCTTCCTCAGCAGATTCGTGAGGGGTTCTGCAACATCTGCATAGTTCTGACAGAATTTCCTGTAGAATCCAGACATCCCGAGAAAGCGTCGCAGAGCCCGCTTGTCTTCAGGAACAGGAAAGTCCAGGATGCCCTCTATCAATCGGTCGCATAGTTCCAAGCTCAACAACACGGCCTAGAAATGACACCTGTGCATGAGCAAACTCGCTCTTCTTCAAGTTCAGTTAGGTTGGCTTCAGAGAGACGGTTGAATAGAGCCTGTATTCGCTGAACATGGTCTTCCCAATTGTCACTATACACCACAATATCATCCAGGTAGGCTTGACATCCCACCAGCTCTGAAGTCACCTTTCAGCAGATCGAACTTAGACACAAATTTGACACTCCCTATCTGATCTATAAGGTCGTCAATGCGGGGTATGGGAAAATGAGTCTGTTTTAGTCTTGGAATTCAACACCCTGTAATCTGTACAAAACCGAAAAGTACCATCCTTCTTAGGAACCAAAACACAAAAACTCCACTGACCTTTACTTGGTTCAATGATATCATTAGCCTTCATATACTTAAGTTACTTTCTCATCAATACTCCTCCCTCCCCATAGAAAACAGACTCTCTCTTCCTCCGACAGAGCACTATCTCTTAACTATTCCTTAAACCTTCCTTCTATCTCCTCCTCTGAAGCTTAGGGCATTCGGACATCCTGTGTCCATCTTGTTTACAATAGTAACACCAGTCAGGGCCAGGTATCTGCCTTTGGGACATCTTCCCAGGACCAGGATTGACATAAGGTCCACCTGTCCATTGGCTAGGGCGAGATTGCTGCTTCTGGGCAATCTCCCCTGGACCAGGATTGAAACTAGGTCCACCGTTCCATGGGCCATTGTCTCTACCAACCCCCTTGTGAGTCAGCACATATTCATCCAAAAACACACCAGCTTTCCTCACATCTTTCACTTCCCGCTCATCCAAATACTGTTTCAACTCCGGAGAAACAGAACGTTTCAGCTCCTCAAGAAGAGTAAGCTCCTTCAACTGCTCAAAATTGTCAACACTAGTTGACGCCAACCATCTCTCAAAATGCAAAATCTTCTGTCGGACAAAGTCAACATAAGTTTCATCCTCACCCTTCTTTCTACTGCGAAAAGCCTGTCTGTGCGCCTCCGGCACCAACTCGTAAACCCTGAGAATGGAGGTTTTGAGCACCTCATAATCCCTACTCTGCTCGACAGACAATGAGGCATAAGCCTCCTGCGCCCTACCTACCAAACTACTCTGAACCAACGTCGGCCAAACCGACCTGTCCCAACCCAAATTGATGGCAACCTTTTCAAAATGCTGAAAGAATTCCTCAACCTTACTCTCATCAAACTTTGGAACAAGCCTTATATGCTTAACGGCATCAACCGTACTCACAGGAGAATGGTTACTCCGCACGTCCAACTCCTTGATTCGTAATTCTATCTCTCTTATCTTCAACTGAGCTTCAAGCGCCTTGAGGTCCAACTCAGAAGCACCAGATGGAGTCAAGGACTCCGAAACACCATTATCCTTACCACTAACAGCACCCACCGGGGCTGACCAAATACCTGTCTGAATAAAGAATCCCTGAATGAGAGTCCTTATATCATCCTTCCTCAGTGATGACCCAACAGGAATTTCCAAAATCCGAGCAGCTTCAAGCAACTCCGCCTTCTTCAACTGCTCCAAAACCCCAACTGTGGGTCCATCTACAAAACACTGTACCTTCGCCATAGTTGAAAACTACCAAGGACAACAGTACCAAACTGGATTAGCTTACCCAACACCTTCCAAAAAGGCAACCAAGCTAGGACTATAACCTAACAGACACCCAACATCCAACAGCTAATCACAGACCAACCCACACAGCCTAACCCCAAAGCGGCGAAAAAACAACCCAAAACACCGCCCCACACAGCCTAACCCAAGCGGCGAGAAAACAACCCAAAACACCGCACCACACAGCCTAACCCAAACGGCGAGAAACAACCCAAAACACCGCACCACACAGCCTAACCCAAGCGGCGAGAAACAACCCAAAACACCGCGCCACACAAAGACAAACATAACACATCCCAAAACCGCCACAATAACTCCCAGAACATAACAGTCAGGAGGCCAATGTCTATGTGTCAAAATGTCTACGATCAGGAACCCTTTTTTCAGTAGTCTTGTCTCAAAGCGCACGCAGGCGCGTCACAATTGTATCATCATTATTTTGCAGTGTTATGTTTGTTGTATTTTACTTGATAAATGTCTTTGTTTATGAATAAATGAATGAAATAAGGAAGGAAGGAAAGAAGAAGGAAGAAAAGGCAGAGTGCAGCATTATGAAAATAGTATTATAGAGGCAAATCAACAGGGAAAGAAAGATTGATGGTGTACAAACCTGTAACTTGCAAGTTATTTCTAATCTTACAATTTGTATGGTAACACAGTAAATCATGAATGTAAACGATATTTTTCAAAGTAAATTTTCATGGAGTAAAATGAAAATTTACTTTGAAAAATAATGACATTGTGATGAGAGGTTTTGGTCTGTAAGGTGAAGGACAAAAGGAACATTTAAAATGCTGAATTTACATGCTTGAACAAAGTCAATGTATGTAATTTCATTCACCAATGATTACTGTATGTTGTATATTTTGCTTTATGCACTTATCTGTAACATTAATTTTGTCTTTCACACCGTACATGAGTGTGTCACTATAAGAAGCCTTCTTCTTTTCTAAAGAAATAAACATTTTGTAAAACTATATTCTTGTGTTGATGTTTGTTTTTGTCTAGTATGACATTTTGCAGATATTTTGGTTTGGGGTATGTAAGAAAGATGTGTGTGTAGGTGTGTGTCTTTGCTTATTGGCTCTCAGAAAAGTAAGCTCAACACACAAGGCACATATAGCAACACAAACCCTAGAGTAACTAAATCAAATTAATTTTAAAGTGTCAAGTTATATTGTACAATATAATACAAAATAAGATGCAAGTTTTAAAATTGTTTCTAAAAAGTGATGCCGATGTCTAACATACGGTTCTCAAAGAGGATGGAATATAAATCATGAAACTTCCTGGTTTGAACGTGCAAAGAAACACATCCACTGTATCATATATCCAACACCATGATAAGAGGGACAGTACTGCATATATGTGAATATCAGAAAATAGGAAATAATATTTGTATTGGGAACATATATCATTACTATGTATCATCTGGTTCTGGCATCCCAGTGTTTGAGGGGGAGGGGTAAGAATAGGGGGCTCTTTTCTGATTGGTTCAAGCTAATATCTAACCATGAGTATAAATCACTAACAAACTGAATAGGACTGTAGAACAAAGCAGACAGCCTAACATAAATCAATGGTGAAGAATGACTCACCAACTATTAGGAGTCCTAAAAAGCAGCCCATTTCAACGAGGGACTACAGTGCTATGTAATTAATTAAAAGGGTGCCGTGGACATTAATGTGCTCCTTATCCTTAAGAGACTCTACATCAAAAATGGAGAGTTTTAAAGGTAGTATCACTAATCTGAATGCTGGGACAATAATGGGGGAGTAATGTATATATTTTACACAACAGTCAATGTTAAGAAAATGGCACTGTACTTGTACTCTTCACAGAAGTCATAATATAGTAAAGTCCTAATTGTATTTGAGGTACACTGCTCTTTGTCTGCCTGTGCCTAATATGCCTCCTATTTTCCCTCCCTTTCTTTTGATTTCTCTTTCCCTTGTATCACTCAAAATTCAATTTTTCCTTCTATTTTCTGTAAAAGAAAAGAACACAAAATACATATAGTTACTTCTCACTATCAACCTTTTTGCACATACATACAATAATTATGTGTTCACATTACTAGACAATATGTCTAAATACCACTCTTAATTTTCTCCTGCTCTTCCGTCTCTACCTCTTTGTCTGCATCCACATGCAACTCTCCTTATGTCTCTCTCTCTCTCTCTCTCTCTCTCTCTCACCACATCCCCATCTCTCTTTCTCTCCACCCGATTTTCTCCCTATTTTTTTTACCTCCCTATTTTTTTTACCTCCCCTTCCCCTCTCAATCTCCATCTCCGCATCTCTCATTCATATATTGAATGTCAGTGACACTTGCCGTCTCTTCAATGATTAACGACACTAGATTAATTATCAACTCTGGTGATCTGAGCATGTGTTGGTTAGTGCTTAAAGACGACCAAGTGCTTCTTCCGTTGATTGATGGACTACTAACGCTACCTCAACAGCTCTAAAGCACTTTCCTTCCCTCCCACAATAACTAATTAATCTCCATGCAAACCCACGACTTGCATATTCAAGGGTAGATCAGCAATATAATATTATACCAAAATCATTGTCAACGTATCATTACTTTTTTGCTATCCATTGGATCTGATTTGATAACATGGTTTTTGCAGACTCTTTGCAAGTTTTTGGGGGCTTCTTTATTCAATGGGTCAAACAAAAGATGTTGGAGGGAAAAGCAAAGGGGATACCAGAATAGGATAACAGAAGGGGTAAACTAGCAAAATATAGCATACATTTGGTTGTTTTTTTCATTATAAGTAGATTAATAGGAATAGTAATATGATATTAACTCAGAAAATAAGTTGGGCATGAAGCTTAAATGAGGCAGACAAAAAGGTTAATATTACAAATCTGTTATTGTGTAGAGATAATTGGTAATATGGGGAGAGCACAATTGGTTTTAGGATTGCAAAAGATAGGGGTATACTAGCAAAGCTATTGAAATAGATAGATTATTATGAATATCATTATTATATTAGCTTGGGCATGAAGCTTTCATTAGAAGTCAATGAGATGGAAACAAATTATAAACAAAGAACACTCTCTTGTTTTCTTTTTGACAAATCGTATTAAACAAATTGGTGGGGTAAAGGAATATTTTGAAAAAAATAACAGAAAAATTGATACCAGTACAAATATCAATTGTTCTAATTTAATTAATAGAAACTGGAAGCATCAATTAAAAAGCTCAAAAAAGTACTGAGCATAAAAGCTTAATTATGGTGAAAATCATGAAACATCATTAGAGGTATTTGCACCAAAACAAAACAGTAACTAGTTTGTTTTGACTTTTTAAATCTTATGAGCTTTAAATGAACACTGGAAATAGATAACGATGATTGATTACTATCATGATTAACTAATTAACTAAAGCTGGATCTTTCCTTGAGAAGAATGGGACTGAAACAAAATAAAATATTGTGAAACATTTGGTGGCAATTAATCAAAGACCTTAGTCAAGGCAGTACAGACATTTGGTAAGGGCAGTACCAGCAACATGTAAGCCTACCATTTCTTGTATGGTATTAACAAAATATTGCAAGAGATGAATAAGGATATATTTATGGAAACATTCATATGTGGGCATGTAGATTTAATGAGGGATAAATGAAACAGAAATAGCGCTTGGATATGGTGAAAGCATGGCTGTGGTGTTTGAGGAAGTGGGTGCAATGGAGTGTGGTAATAAGGAATTGGTTGGCTGACTGCATATGGTCTGGCACAAGGCAATGAATGCAGCTAACCTAACAGAGAAACAAAGGCTCTAAGGATGCAGGTTGAATAGGAGGGAGGGGGAGAGCAAGGCAGAGAGAGGCAGAGAGAGACAGAGAAACAGAGAAAGAGCGAGTAAGAGAGAGAGAGAAAAGAGAGAGAAAAATGAGATGGTGCTGATCATGAAGCATACACAGCAACAGCAAGATTTTATAATGAGAGAGAGAGAGAGAGAAAGAGAAAGAGAGAGAGAGAGAGAGACAAACATATACGAACAGACAGACAGACAGTCAGAGAGACACAGAGAGAGAGGGAGAGACAAGGGAAAAGTAACAAATATATGAAAGTGAAAAGATGAATATGTGTTAGATCCAGAAAAGGACAAACTGAAGAAAACTGATAAATGAAATTGACAATATAAAAAAAGTAAGCCTATCTAAACTAAACAGAGGTTGGCATAAGCCTGGATGTTAGAAAAATAGAAAACTAAGGAGCACACGAACATAAAGAAGGTAGACTGAAGGAAAGAAGTGGAGGAAATTGGCACGAATGAAGGTTCTATCATTATAAACTTCCCTTACAGCCTCACAGACCAATCAGAGTCCTAGTTAGGAAATCCAACCAATCAGCATAGAGCAATCTCCTGACCTCATTCCATCAAGCTGAGGGGAAGCAATGTCCGTCCGTTCATTGATTGGCTGGCGTAGCAGGGCAGGGCATGACAGTGACGTGATGCCACGGCTCCCTGCACCAGGCCTTGTCATCAACCCCTCATAATTGGCGAGTAATGTCAAAGAGTAAAACAAGATAATGGATGGCCAGCTCCTGCTTTGCTAGCGTTTCAAGGAGAGCGTGTTGTCGGGATGCACGCATCTCACGCTACCATTCTGGGTTGCTACAGATCGCCCTCTGTTGACGGTGACATTTTTCTTAGCAACAAAAATATCTCCAAGATGAGTTGAAAACCTGTGTTATCTATTTCCATCAATGCTGCTAACTATGATAAAAAGTAATGGCCATCTAAATACTGTAAATGATCCTTTTTTTTGTAAAAAAAAGTTTAAATTCAGACCTCTCTATACTTGTATTTCTCCTTTCTTAATATATCTATTTTGAATATCTCTCATTTCCCACAATCTCTCTCTCTCTCTCTCTCTCTCTCTCTCTCTCTCTCTCTCCGTCTCTCTTTCTTTCTCTCTCTGTGAATCAGACTCTTGGCCCCCATTCCTAACTACTGTCTATTCCTCTATCTCTTTCTTCATCATTGCCATCTTCTTATTATCTCTATCTCTCCTCCATGACAGTGTCATCACTTACCATTTCCCGATGATTAGGAAAGAAAGCTTGGTCAACGAGGGGGAACTTCTCCTTGCCCAACTTCTCCTGGCGAGTAGTCAGCTGTGAAAACTGAGCAGGAAAGAAAAGGAAAGGTTTTAAGAGTAATTGTTTTATACAAAGACCTCTCAAGAGGGACAGAAAAATCTGTCTTTATAGTTAGGTTATCTTAATATACGGATGTGGTCAACGAGAGGAAATTTCTCCTTGCCTTTCTTATTCAGATGAGTACTTGGATTTGACAACTGCTTAAGAACAATGCACAGCAAAAGTAAAGAGTGTTAATAAGAGAGTGAAGCCTGTCTATAAGGACCACTCAAGGGAGACTAGAAAAGCAACCTTTTTAGGCAGGTAGTCTTTATATCCAAATTATTTTGTCAAAGTATCAGGAAAAATATGAAATTATAGACCATTATCACTATCCAATGGAGACAAGAAAAGTGGTCTTAATAAGCAGGCATTCCTTATATACCAATTCCTTCATGATACATTGCAATGAAAACTTTTTAATTTGGAAATAGATCTGTTATTTCTATCCAGATGGTCGCTAAAACAATTTTAAATTGAATTAAAAAATGAAGGAATAGAAAACAATTATTTGCCATAACTTTTTTCACAATTATCAAAGACTTCAGAAGGCAGAATGTAATCCATTTCTATTCAAGTACAAAATCAAAAAATTCTGCCATTTCATAATTTGGCTATAATCTTGTCTCTGTATCCATAACACTTACCACCCATGGTTTGTCCATGAAGTTGTAGACTACTTGCCAGGAGTTCAAGCTTGGTACATTACCATACTGGAACCCTATGACAAGGTTACGCCAATCCTCCTGTACCTCCATACTGCGTGCATGCTGGCGTACCAACACATAATCAGGCTTGAATGTTCTGAAAAGAGCAAAAAAGAAATATGGTTTTTGCCTGAGCCTTTGACTTTGTTTGGCTTTCACATACAAGTGGAATCTTTTAATGAACCACTTTATGATGGTATGTAATCATTCCAAAATAATGTCAAAATACTGGAAATGGGTTGATATACTGTGAAATTCCGGAATTCCAATATAAGAAAAGAAATGAAATGAATGTGGGAAAAGCAAAACCCTTTTTATTATCAAAAAATGAAGTTATTTAAGAATTATTGATACTGCCACACTTTTCAGTAAAAAGAATAGAACAAAAAAAGAATCTTAACAATAGAGAAATAGAGACAGATATAGACTGACAGAATGATAGATTGATTGACAGTTAGATATATACACAGACAGGGAAAAAAAAATAGAAAAAGAGCAAGAGATAGAGAAACAGATGGAGAAAACTTAACCAATATTGAGTAACACCCAAATATGTCATCAAAATATTTTAAAATATAGAATATGAAATACTGAATTTCTAATGAAGACATGCACATTTTAGCTGCAACTTCCATAAATGTACAAAAACAGAAGCTAGTATTAGAGTACATTCAATGCTTGACACGCTCAATAGTGATATACTGCCCTCTCTTGCCAACTACAATCCATTCCTCCTTCATGCTTCAGCATACTTTCAGAAGTCCTCCTGTATTCATAGGAATAAACAAGTGGGAATTCTCCCATAATTGTTTTCTCCCCTGCAGACTGGTGAATGCATAATGGCATTTGACGATTAATCCCTTTCTTCAGAAATACCTCTGGCCTTGGGCAGAGAGAGTACGTGCCATTTCAAGACGTCCGCACATTTATCTGGCACGCAAATGCAAGATGGACGTAATCTAGGACTTGGTTATGAACCTAGACGGCAGCTTTTTGATTGTCAATTAATCAAGTAAAAGAAGTGTTTTCCTCTTACTCAAATCTCCTTTTCATCTTTATTTACTGCTGACATTTTAAAGACAGTGATTGCAAGATTTTGTCATTATTATGAGGATGTTGAACTCAGAAATCGTGATTGGTTGCTATGGTTACCTGACAACTCTCTGTCCTTGTCTGATGCCACGCATGTCTACGGTCACCCCAGCATCGCTGTAGGAGGCAAGGTTCAACTCAGAAAACTCACACTGTATAGAAATGAAAAAGGAGAGGGGAAGAATGATTGACAAAACAAAGGTATACATTTTCACATTCCCATATTTTTAAATTTGATTCAGATGATCAGAGCCATCAGGACAATAATTCTATGTTAAAGGATACGTATTAGCACAAGTATGGACCTTGGCAGAATATAGTCAATTATTATCTATATAAGGCTTTCAAGTAGTACAATAAATTGGTGTATCTTTAGCGCAGTACCCAAATGACTGACCAATATTGTTTTCGTATTGCTCAGTCATATCTGGGAACTTCAACTATCGATACCACATGAAAACAAAGCCAAATTTCCCAAGGTAATTCAAATTTAGTAATTTTGCTAGTCAACCTGATATAGATAATAATAATAATAATATTGTATGGCTCTGTTTTCGTGTGATACAAGAATATATTGCTCTCGCTATGACAATATTGGACTCGTCTCTGACTCGTTCAATATTGTTATATAGCTTAAGCAATATATTCTTGTATCACACTCAAAGCCATCCAATATTATATAACTACTCATTGATGGAAAACATATTGAACACCAATTGGTAATCAAACATAAATTGAGAAAGATTGAATGAGATCATTGTTTTTATTACCGTTCCAAACTCTCAATCACTTATCCAGAATTTGCAATCAGTTATCCCAAAATTTCCAATCACCTATAGTAAAGTAAGTATACTCCAAGAGATAATTCACCACAAATTACATCTACATTTTCAATTTCATGAAGATATAAAAACAAGCTCAATCATTTTTATCAAACTACATCATAACACATGATAACAATTTTGTGACTATGACACCTACAGCAGTTTTAGCTAAATCTTTCTTTTGATGATTTGTAAGAGTGTAATATCTGAAAACAATAAAGTCTTGTGCAAAATCAATATTTTAAAGATTACCGGTACTGAACTAGAAACATGAACACAATGCTTTCAAGAAATTGACTCAAGGGCAATCTCAATATGCTTGTGTAATGCCAATAGAGATCCTCTTTGGGTTTGTCATCAAATATCATTGTAATGTTCTTACATATCAAAATATGATACACATCGCTATTGAAATTGTATTTTACTGACTCTTTAGAAAGTCTTTATGATCATGTTCAGAATGATCCTCATTATACAAAACCAGACATAGATTCACTCCATTCTTTTGCAAATTATCCTCAACATGATCAGGGCACAACCAAAAATCTTTCCATCATGCATCAAGAGAATAATAATAATAATATTAATCAATTATATTTCTATAGCCCATTATACAAAATATGTCTCTATGCGCTTTACATTGTATTATGTAAAAGAGAATGGGCTTGATGTCAGCTCAGCCATTTCCAAAGGATTAAATCACATTGAATTAACATCCATTATGAACAGAAAGTGTTCTCAGGCACAGCTATATAGCACGAGCAGGGGATTACTTTTCACAAAGTGATATCAACTCGCGACAGCTTGGGGTCTTGGTTTTTTAACTCTAGACCTTTTTATACCAACCAAGAGGAGTCTTAGAGAGTACTGGCAGAATCATAAAACATGAAATATGAGATATTAATATGATTAAGCACATGCTCCTGGGAAGAAAGGAATCCTACCTCATCACTGTGTTAGCTCACTAGCATGTTAATTGTTCAAACAGATATTTAATGGCAGATTCACAATCCAGTGCTATAAAGCATCACCAGTATTTAGTTAATTTCATCTTTCAACCACTTGTTTGTTCTGATTCTTGATTGACCCTAGTTATGATGTTTTGGTTATTTTGGCCACTTTTTGGCCCCAAAGTGACAATGTCTACTGATTTTGTCCAAAATTAGGCAGCCATATTTTCAGTCAGAAACAATCGATGGTTGGGTTTTGACATCCAAATTTGATATAAAATTGTGCGCTGATATCAGAACAATCAATCTCATTTAGTGAATTTACACAGTTCAGACCACTTTGGTCATTTCAAACAGTGGCAATGGCTAGCATTGTGCTGGGCGGCACTGGTTAAAAGATGTTGACCTGAGAGCTGAAAAAAATTGACCTGACCTGGCTTGCCTGTGGAAGCACTGTTAATTAAGAGTCCACCCTATTGATTCTACTTCCCTCAGTAAGAGGGCTTGGTTAGTTTAAATAACGGTTTCATTCAAATATATACATAAAATCTGCACTTGCTTTAACATTTTGTGTCTTCTTTAAAAAAACAATCATACCGGTACCTGTAAATCTTGATCTTTATTTCCTATGACATGGAGAAATGAATTTAGTTTATTCTATCCACAAAAATAGGATAGTTCCATCCGTAGCTTTGGAATTATTTTTTATATTCAATAGAAAAAATATGATGACAATAATCGACTGATGCTTGAACAAAATATGATTATCAGCCTCAAATTCTTAAAATACTCAAATAGAAGACTTCCTCTTCAATCAATATCAAATAAGTCACGTTGCAAGACAAAAGACAAGTCATCGTGATAGTATCTGGCAAAACTTATATGAGGAGAGAGGCACCCACGATTCGTTGTGAAAAAGAGAAAACGGAATGGCAGGAAGTATCAAGGAATTGCCATCATGGGAAAGCTTTCATCAAAAAAAGCTTTCAGGTTATTAATCATGATCAATTTATTGGTTGACCACTTATCACTCATAATTTCCTCTTTCTTGCTTTTTGTCTGCATGTTTGCCTTAGTTTCTTCCTGTATTTGTCTCTGTCTACATGTATTTTCTCTCTCCCTCTCTTCTCCTCCCCCCTCTCTCTCTCTCTCTTCCTTCAAACTCTCAAGACTTGTTTATATACAACGCGGTAAACAGCATCATATTTTAACAATATGATAATACAACACGCCTTTTATTTTATTTCAGTATCTTAAACACAAATACAGACAGTGAGCATATGTAGGACCTATATTGCACATGTATTAGCTAATTGTTTGTTCCTTCATGTGCCATTTGCTTGACACTTCTGGTTCTGGTCATAATTGCACACGCCATTATATGAGGGGGGGGGGGCATGGACAAGACAAAGTTGAATATCTGCTCTACTTTCTCTTATTCCACACTTACCTAGACACTGTAATAAATCTTGAACAAGATGATATCCAAATGAAATCCAAACGACTATCATTTTCACTCTTGTATCTGTTCTACCATGACTTCTTCTTTTTTCTTATTAAATATATTACTCTCTTCTTCTTCTGTCTCTATTAAAACCTAATCAGGTCTCCAAATGAAGTTCATCAACTTGTCCCATTAATAGGTCTATTATTTGAAGGGAAATGTAGAAAAGAAGTCACTAATACTCTTCAACCTTGCCTACTTTTTCCAGTCTCTGTCCTCCTCTCTCCTATATCCTACCATGGACCTCTCTGCATGCTAGCATAGGACCCTGGATATTAAGTACATGATCTTCTCCAATAAGCCATTAAATCATCTCAAGCATAATCCTAAAAGGAATCCCAGTTCTCCTATTCCAATCATCTCATACCAGTCTCATATATCTTATACAACATCATCTATTGAGAGTCAAAAGGAGCGCTATTAACTCAAACTTTGATTAGCTCTTATCTACCATCTCTACTACTCCCTAAGATAACATGGTGATAATCAAAAATGTTTTGTACATTGAATATCACATATTCATAATGACAGGGTTTCCTAGGCAATTCTAAGGGGGATTTTAATGCTAATATCCTAGATTTAGCGCCAAGCGGTCACTTTCAAGGAATAAAACTGCCATGTTGTCATTTCATATCTGAATGGAAACAGGCAATTGGAGTTAAAATTCATTGACCAATGACATATGCAGCAAGCTGAGATTTGAACCCTCAATCTCCTGACTGAGAATCAAGTGAACAAACCACTATAACATGATCATGATGCTCTTAACTAAATACAGACATGGATAGAGTACATTACTTTGTCATACAGAGGCAATTAGTGTCTACTCTACCAATCTACCTGTTGTTCCTCAAGTTTCTCCTCCCCCCCCCCCCCCCCCCCTCCTTACTGACTCCTATCTTCCGACACCTCTACCACCGCCTCATCAAGACAGTAAACAGAGTGTGACAGTCTGGAATCTCATTATGATACTATTCATAATGATCTTAATAAGTTTGTTATAATATTGTTTACTTTTAATTATTAATCAACACTGTGCAGTTTCTGAGCAGTGATCCTCAGAAAACCCATTAGCCACTCCCTGGGTTCCGCATAATAGAGCTCTTGTACACGTCGTAAATCTTATCTCTAAAGAATGTTGTGGTTACCTCCAGAGGGGGGAAAAGTGAAGGCTACCGCCCATCTGGATGAGGAAGGGTAAAATCTACTCATTCCATCTCATACCACCTATGAGACAACACCCATGCTATAGAGAAGAGAACTTGTACGATATTTGACTTTCCATGACAAATTCCATCCAATAGGGGTAAGTTTACATATTTGTTATACACTGTATATTGCCAAAATGTATGTTTTGTGTGTATTATTACTGTGTAATCTGAGAGAGAGCGAGAGAGCAATCTCTTTGATTTCCCGAATATATTGAAAGTAATTTAGTACTTTCTCTGAGATATATTCACTTGACTGTGTTCATAGCGTAAATGCATTTCACATTTCATTGCATGAGAATATATTTGTATTAACATTTGCTATACATGTGCTGGATTTGGTTTGCTTTGTCGTGTGAGACAAAGGTCTAGAAGTATTTTATTGAACATGATTTGCATGGATACTTTGATATATTTCCTCTATCTGAGAATTACATAGTTCCATTGATTTACTTAATCCAATCCTGCTTCATAAACTTCTGTCTGTATTTCTTTACGAAGAGGTTTCACTATTGTTGTACTAGAGAAACATTGCTCTTGTTATCAGTATTAATTGTATAATTCGTGCATAACTGTTGAAATGTTATTTGTTGGATAATTTCTGTAGGAACAGAGATAGGTATATTTGCTAAGCATATATTTAGGATTCATATCCAAAATGATATTGCTTGACGAAATAGGATCATTTGTATATATTCATATTCAGTAATGATTATTGTCTTATATCATTGTGCTTTAAGTTTATCAGGAAAAGGTATCTTTAAGGCTTGTTGCTAGTCGATATATATTCTTGGACATTATTGAGTAGCAAGAACAAATCTGTCATCAGCCTGAACTGCTGTTGACCAGTTGCATTTTCGGTCGAAACTGCACACAATGTGCTTCTGTGTAGCTTTACGGTCAATGTTTAGACTAGAGGTGATAGGTCACTCAGGAATGTAGTTACATTGCCAAGGGGCTTAACCCCGTTCACACTATGGCAACTTGTTAGTTGGGCGTACTGTGCATTAGGAATGCATGGGTCTGTTCATACTAGTGATTTAATCCAATTTAAGTTTAGTTCGGTTTAACTTAATCTGGTTTAACTTTCATCTCTCACTTGTATTTTAAGTCGAGTCTCTGTCGTTAATAATCAATTGTTATTATGTTACACAATTGGATTTAGTTGACAAACATTATTGTATTTAACCAATTCATTTATGTTTTAACTTAATAGATATTAAGTGTTACTTTAGGTTTTAGTATATATATATTCTTTGATGCATTCTTTGTCTCTCACTCTTCTCTTCCTCCTTATTCTACTCTATATTATTATACGTTTACATAACGCCATATTTTGTCACTTAATTGCATAGGAGTTTAGTTGAGGAAAACATTGTAATGTGATGATAGTAGAGTCAAGCTACCAGCTTACTACTTTGATTACTGATTGTTTGTTTATTGAAACTCTTTATGAATATGACCATTTATGATTCTTTATTTTCTATTGTATTCTTTCAGGGTTTATCTTTTCTCGGGTTTATTTTCGAGAATAAAGTATGACATCAAAACAACCTGGACCACAATATTGAGTCTTCATTTATCTCACTATCTGTGTTACAAGAGAATAACATGCTTGCTGATAAGTTGGTAAATTATCCCAAACGTAATCCGGTTAAGCTGGTGTTGAATTTTCATTAGGCTGTCCCATCCAACGGTTCCTCATCTTGAATGTCCCTGAATAAACAAATGAGGGGGTGATTTACGTGTCTCTGCACCAATCTCCAGAATGTCATCAAAACAGCACCTGATCTGCTTTGGCTCGTTCTACTGATTCTTAACACTTAGCACTGATTTTCAATTATGCTAATGAGGATTAACGAACCAGACAGGGTTTCATTCTAAATTATTTTATATTATTAAAAAGAAATCAATAGGTAAGAGCTAGGTTAAATCAGTCACACACCAATTCCACCAAATATGCCATAAGAAACAAATGTTCACATTCACAGGTACTGTACTTTTATCTCTATATCCACTGACAAGTCAGAGTGCTCCATTTGAAATAGAAGTTAGAAATGTATGAACATAGATATTTTCTTGGAATGGTCAATGTACCATTTCTCATGCAGCTTCTTCCAATGAGAACGCTTCTATAACCCAGATGGGAGCACAGATGCATTTAGTGCAATGATCCTTGGGGCCTTTCCAAATCACTTTCACTGAAAGGTAGACAGGGACTTTCAAAGGTGTAGAATCATTCAACTGACTGAATCTTTTCATCACCTGTTTTTATCAGAAACTGATAGATCAGAAATCCATCTTAAAATGGCATGAAATATCATCAATACAATATTTTTCTCGAGTCATTTTTGAAAGAAAATAGTCTCTCAAAAGAGCTATTTAAAAATGAGAAACATGACATATCTGCTGAAAAGATATATCACCTGCTTTTAGATAGTGACACCTATTTTTGTCCAGAATCAATTAATTTTATGATTTAATTTCATGATTTATCTGCTGAAAAGATATATCACCTGCTTTTAGATAGTGACACCTATTTTTGTCCAGAATCAATTAATTTTATAAATTAAAGAGCTCAGAACTTGTCTCCATATTACATGTACATAAAGGCTTCATTCAAGCCTGTAAAATATTACAAATATTTCATTTTCGATACCATGTCTCCTTTTCTCCCCCTTCCTTTTTCAAATATACAAGAATATGGAATGTGTAAATAAAATACTCTTCCAATCACAGAAGGATTGGAATTAAATCAAAAAGATATATTCATGATGAATAATAAATGTCTTTCTGAGTTTTCAGAACATTGAATAAAATCTGTATAGCTTTTTATTAGCATGTTGTTCTAACAATGTTGTCACAACATCCCAGCACAGAAATCTTATTGTCATCTAAAATAAATGTCAAGCAGTCACTTCTAGTTCCAAGATCCATGGTGTACAAAAGACTGGGTGGTAACCGTCATAACATCAATCTAAGTAAGAACAGTAATACTAATAGAGTACCTTTCTTCTGTCTAACCCTATAGATATAAAAAAAGATCTCTGTCAGTGGCAAGACATTAATCTACATTTGCTATAGTTTAACCGTGCAGGTGAGGCAAGTGGGTTCCTGGTAGGATTATTCCTTTAAATGCACTGTGCACTGATAATGGTTACAGGAGCTACAACTGGGGAAATAATTTAAAAGCTCTTGGGAAATGATTAGGAAATTTGAATGTGCCATGTGGTATATCGGAATGGATTATCATAATCATCGTTATCATCACCATCACCATCAGCATCATAACACCATTATCATCACTACCATCATTGTCATCACCATCATCCTCACATCATCATCATCATAAAGCCATCATCACCATTACCACCATCGCTGTCATCATCATCACTATCATCATAATCATCATCATAATCATCATCACCACCACCACCACCACCATCATCATTATTTATAGAGGATTTTCTAAATTTGGTTTCTTTTAAATTGTACAGTAAAACAGAATGTGTTCTTATAGATATATGGAACAAGAACTAGTGAAGTTTGCTAACATGCAGAGTAATATGATCTTCTATATTTAGTCCCAAGTAATCTATGATTCATAAATTTTCCCACAGATCCACCAAGGCAATTCAACCATGTCATCAAGACTAGAGATCAATACTCATCGATACAGAGGCTCCATGCAGTAAGGGGACAGATGAACTAGACAATGTATTGCACATAAATAGACAGTGCTGGCTTATTGCAGGTGTGAGCTCAAAGCTTCAAATAAGGACAATTTTCTAGCACCATACTTCAAAAAGAAGCTTTCCAATGCCGACAACCAAATGTAAAAGCTCTTTAGATTAGATGCCATATTCATCGAGTGTGACGTAATGTGGGCCCCATCTTAGATTGATCACAACTCAATATCAATCACAATTCTGTACTAAAGAGAAAGGAGTTTGTGATTGATTAGAGAACTTGCAATCAATCCACATCAATCGCAACTCCTAAAAGACAGAGCCTTTACTTCACAAAGAACTGATTTTATACCTAGTTAAGGATTGAGCCCCAATGGATGACAAGACTGGGTCAAGGGCAAAACTGAAAGAGTGCATCAAATGAAATGAAAACCATCTTTTGCTAAATAAAATAATGATGCATGCCATCATATTAGAATATTCACAGTGGAATATACTCTGCACAAAGATACCTAGAAATTTGCTTAATAAGTTGAGGGAAAGTTCAGTTTTGGTAAAGCTGGAAAATAAGTTGTGAGTTTACTAATTTTGTGATTCCTGAACAGATGGATATCATAGTAGCAGACAATACTCTTGAAAGGTTCTAATATCCTAAATATACGTAACATACAACTAATAATTATAAGTTTTATTTTTTATTTTTATTTTTTAATTTGGACCAGATTTTGATGCTGAATGTGATTGATGTCCCATAAAATCCCACATTATGTGTGCAGTGCTTTTCACTGCATGCAATTTTTAGCAAGATCAGGTCAATTTGTAATTTTGATCATACTAAAACCAAATACACAATCATGTTTATGCACTACATCACCATTTCCCAAGAAACTTCCAGACAGTTCCATGACTAGTACAACCAAAACTTTATATTTAAGCCACTGACTACTAAATTCTCTCATTCTCATAGATTTAATGCAGAATCCACCAGTACCCATAGGCAAAGGGTTCCTATCCTTCTGACCTTTGACCTGCAGACGAAATCAAATTCTTCTTACCTGTTCAACTCTTATCTCATATTCTCCATGGATTAGTTTTCCCCTGAAATATTTGGCCCTGTAGCAAAGAGAAACGTCAATAAGAAGAAGTTACATTAGAAATCAGGTTCAAGCAATGTTAGGAAATTCAATAGTTATTCTCAGATATCTTCCCTCCAGTCTATACCATTGTATCACAAATTTAGGAAGAAAACAAGTGTAACCTGATAGTATTTGGACAGCAATGTCTATCTTTTGTTTGTTCAAAGTATTGAACATTTCTTAGCTTATCTTGGGTGGAAAGTCTGCATTGTGATATCATCGAATTGGCTCAAATATCTGGAAGAATTGCTTATTAAACAAGAAGATTTTGTTTCTGCTCCTTGAGGTAGAACTTTATTTTGGCATCAAGTAGTTTTTCTTTTCCTACAGAAAGTAATGTTTACCTTCTTATAGTTGGGAGCTGTATTGGCAGATTTGGGGGGGGGGGGGGAATGGGGGAGGGGGTTAAGATTTGCCTAACCTGTAAAATACATGGTAGATTTAATATTTGTGTGCCCCTGAAACAAAATTAGATGCTATGTCTTTATTTTTTGACAAATACGCTTAAAGCTTCAAGTTTGTTAGCGCTCATTTGAAATGTTCAGAATTAAATCACTCTCTGTTCCTGTACATTCTCTTCTTTCTGCTGCGTCTCTCCTTTCCATTTTCGTTTACCCTACTTTCTAGCCTAAATCACATTACGGAGTGGGCTTTGGGGAAGGAAAACAAGCGTAGTCGATCGCGTTACACGATCCAATGTATAAAACACAGCTTGTGATGGAACCCCAAATGTCTTATGTAAAGGGATTTGCGGATCATGTGACCCTAATCTGCACAAACTAGACCTAAAACATTGATTAAATCTGATTTGGTCGGCCTTTTTATTGTTTAGATTTATTCAGTGAAATGCTTACCTACTTTAGGGAACATCATTTTCAAAATGAGAAAATGGTCCACTTTTTACTTTATTTATCACAAAAATTTGTAGCTATTATTGCTTCAATATCTAGTTTACAATAATGGTGCAGCACTTATATTGAAAAAGTTCTCCCCATTATATTAGTCAAACATCAAATGTAGCAAAACTTGCAGCATTATTATTTCGTTTTTAAGGATATATAGAAAAGCCTTTGAGCCATATATATTTTCTTTGGCAACTATCATTCAGTATGATTATGAAATGAGTAATATGTCACAATTTTAACCAAGTTTTCATATATTTGTGACAGGTCAAACTACATGTGGAGAAGGAATAATACACTTATTTTTAACAAATCGAAGAACACCAACATATTTTCTCCACTCAAAATGACTGTTATTCCCTTTTAGCTGTACAAAGCAATCAGTTTGTCATAATGAGTGTGTAAAAGATGGTTGACATACAATGGAATTAACCAGCTCATGGCTATTTATATTACGAAAACAGACATAAGATCCTTTAATCATCGAAATTCTCATAATACGTTTTTAAAATAGAACATGCTGTAGGCTTTGGAAAACAAGAAATTGAGACCACCTTAAGGCTTGTTCACATATTCAGTGGTTTACCATGAATTTTTAAAGCCTACACTTTGTACAGCGCTTCACATTTTTATATTGTCTAACATACGGATGAGTGAGTACGCCTAGAACCTACAGTATGTAGTGACACAGCTCCGTTTTCATCCTCCCTTGCCATCCATATAGTACACAAAAATCCTACACAAACAACATCAAATCTGCAGCATATGTGAACAGGATTTTCAAGAACACTGCCCAAGGATTTAATCTTCAGCTTTTCATCACAAGAATAGCTCATGATGCGTATTTAGGGGGATGATCTTTAATACATTCCAGGAGAAACTAAAGTGCTAACGGT
Source organism: Strongylocentrotus droebachiensis (assembly GCA_035222895.1). Taxonomy (NCBI): domain Eukaryota; kingdom Metazoa; phylum Echinodermata; class Echinoidea; order Camarodonta; family Strongylocentrotidae; genus Strongylocentrotus; species Strongylocentrotus droebachiensis. The sequence continues at coordinate 66,249 of JAVYIG010010269.1, forward strand.
GGTTTAGAGCAATTTGATCAATTCGATGATTCTGCCGAATTTCTGTGTAATCTCCCTGAAGACGATTACAAAGATGTTAAGCATTGTTCTTTCTTCTTCTTTTTTTGTTGTTGGATTTTGTTACCTGTTGCAAGCTACACTGACGACTGGAAATCATCTAATATATAATGTGTTGTACAATAATATGTGTTCTTAATTCTTGTCACTTTTACCTAAAAGTTAACGTCTTTATAAGAAATCACTTAACATTTTTACAAAACCTTAAAAGGTATATCACAAAAGAAAATATTGAATGCTTTGGAAACACCTCTTTTCAAAACACTAGTCTGCCTACACATGAACAAGCATTATCATGATGACATTCTGGGTGAAAATCTTAGGTTAGAAACATGCAACCAAACTCTGCCATTTTTGAGTGACAATACACATAGATAGATAGCAATTAAAGTACCGTATATAACGGTGTATAAACCGCACTTTTTTGCCGCCGACAAAATTTCAAAGTCGGGGGTGCGGTTTATACACAGTACACAAAAAAAAAAAAAAAAAATTAAGTTTCAATTTATGCCCTCCACCTGGCGCTATGCCTGGCAATGTCTCCCAGCTCGGTAATCGGTGTGTTGACTCACCACTCGGAAACTAGAACAACACTCAAATTTGTCTGTCATCTTGGTTTGAAAGTAATCTTTCTGATAGATCTCAATATGTAGTTTATAATAATAATTCCTCAATTTTTTCTTCTATTACATGGTGTTACCACAAGGTTCTATCCTAGGTCCCTACTGTGTTTTAATTTACAGTACCGTAATGATCTTACACACAATTTTTTTTTTTTTTTTTTTTTTTTTTTTAAAGGGCGAAAAAGAGGGGTGCGGTTAATACACGAGGGCGGTTTATACAACGTTATTTACGGTACCCAATAATTCAACACTAATTATGCGGTGGTCACATCCCGCCGTACTTGCAAGTGCGTGCTGTCTACGTGCAAAAACGTGGGCATAATTTGGGTATCTGTACATGATAAGTACCACCTCCGTACGGATTTGGGAGCATGCAGACACACCGTTGCACTTTTAGTGCATGAGGAACTTTCGCTGCGTTCGGGCTGCGTTCGGGCTACCAATTCACCCCAGTGCGTGTGACGTGCGTGCCCGGTACTGCCAACGAGCGCACAACGCACTGACTTCCGTGCGTCTTTTAAAGGCACACGTGATAAGTGCGTGGTCCGTGCTTACTCGCCACTTCCCCAGTTCAGCTATCCAATGAGCACGCAGAACTCACGTGGACCGTACCGAGTAAGCACTTACAACGCACGTTGTTCGCACTGATTTATGCAGTATATAGTCTCTTTAGTGGAATGGGCGGCATCTTGAGGCAGCAACAGCTGGGACTTCTGGAGAACATCGGAATGTCGTTCATGAGTTCATCGCACGTGCATGCACTTACAACATGCGAGTGAGTAAGGATACCGTACGTGAGCAGCACTTGTAAGTAAGGCCTCCGTACGATTACGTGGCAACCACACGGAGACCGTACGTTGTAAGCACGTTGTAAGCACGTACAACGCACTTACCACGTGCGCAACGTATAATGCACGCAACCATTCACGGCCAGGCGTGGCGTGCGGGCCCATGTACTTACACAGTGCGTGTGACGCGCGTTGCCGGTACTCCCTCCCTGCCTTTGCCACTCCCTCCCTACGTTTTCAGAAAAACGTGGCGGCCGTGGCCTCCCCAAAAACCGTACGGACTAAAAACACGCACGGTGGGATGTGACCAACGCTTTAACAAGCCTTTTCTAGAATTATAATGTAACTATGAGCAATTACATTACACTCTTATCCCTTTCATTTTCTCAACATTTCCCTCTGTTGAGTGCAATATGTTAAATTATAATTATTATTAATAATAATAATAATAATATTCAGTTTTTATATAGCGCTAATTATAATCACTAAGCGCTTCCAAACTTGGAGATTATTACCCCGGCTTTAGCTGTGCTGCCATTGTGGCGCTCTAGCATTTCAAAGAATTAATTCCTGCCAGGTACCCATTTACATCACCTGGGTTGAGTGTAGCAAATGTAGATCAATGTCATGCCATAGGACATTAGTGCCGCGGCGGGTCTCGAACCGCGGACATTGTGATCGACAGTCCAGCTACTTAACCACTCGACCACGGCACCTCTACTATTTATTTATTTATTAACCTTTTTGTTTTGGGGGGGGGGGGGTCAATTTTGGTGAATTTATTGGAATCTAACATATAATTTTGAACAATGCAAGTATGTAATCCTTGATTAATTGTATCAGTCTCTGTTTTTGGAAGAGAGGATTGGAATGATATTTTGAAAGGTACCCCGGCTTATAAAAAGACATTCTCCCTTTCCGGGGGAGGGGGGGGGGGGGGGGGGGTGGTTCATGTGATAAAATGTAAATTTATGTTCAATTTCTGCTTTTTAATTTACAAAGAATGAGGTGACTTCTTCCCTGCTACAAGTGCACATTCTCAAGGCTGCACTGTACCTAAGATGAGGTTACTCACCAGTCTGTATGGAGGTCATCGATAACCAACAATGTCTTCTGGTTGCCCTTCTCCTGACGTGGAGTCAGGGAGCTCAGGAACCCCATACTGTTGTCTCTCCTTGGCATGGTGGGGCTGTTAGAGGTGCTTATGGCTGTCCGCTTCTCAACGACCTCCTCCTGGCCAATGTTCTGGAAGTAGCCGTCGGGTAGGCCGGTCATCGCGTTGGGATCAGAGAATCTTCGGCGAAGGTAATTCATCATTGTTGTCTGGCTGTTACTAGGTTTGTCTCAAAATGGGGTCTGTAAATCGTAAAAGTCAGAGTCAAAATGAAGCATATTATGGAGAGCCTAATGTAAATCTTGAGCATGATTAGAAATGTTCATTCAACATGTGATCAAAAATACCTTAAGTTTTATATCTATGACAAGCATGGAAGAATTAAAAATGTACAAAGATTTAATGAATTTTTTTGTTATCTTACATTGAAAATTAAAAGAGGTATTTATTAAAACTACAAAGTCCAAAAAGAAATTTGAAGAAAAATATACTGCAGTCACTTGAGTAAAATGAACAGAAAAGCAAACTAAACTGTGCATGCTCAAAACAATACAGCATATCCTGGTTTTATGTCCTCAGCAATTAACAAACTTCCTATATTCTACCTACTAATGCTAAAGCTACAAATGCAAGACTCTAATCTGTACAGACAGAAAGATTTAGTAACATAGGATGCTGGTGTTAATCTAGCTTATAGCCTGTTATCAAAGTTTATCACAGACCCAAGCACCAAGGCAAGCACTTTATTATCTCCAACAACTAATCCGAATTTGTTGTTCAAGCAAGCTTTGTTCCCCTCAGTTTCATTTTTTTTGTTTTGTTTTGTTTCATTATTGCTCTCTGTTCATTCTTGCCATTTTCTCTTATGAGATGAAAGATGGAAAGCTTTAGTTTGTCTTTCTTCAAGGTTAGTTAGCCTTTAAGAAAATAAGAGAAGACATAACATCAGAAGTCATTATTAGAGTAACTTTAATCCATTTGTGATTATGACATTATACGAGTAGGACCTATAAGTTTTATCTGTCAATCCAAAATGTGATCTAGTTGTTGCCTAAACATAATCATTACTGGCAATTTAGTAATATTTATACATATTTCTTTTCTTTAAATAACCCCGCTAAAAGCATTGATCCAAATCTTATGATGAAAGAATATCATCACATTTTTCTACATATTAGCCTCCATCATAAAGCATTTTGATTCAATTCACAACTTAGAATGGTGGTCATTCAACAGAAACAAACACCTAAATGCAACTGAGCTAAAAATTCCAACACTCTCACACAATTTCAAATTTCTATAAAAAGTCAGAGCTTAACCCTTCACCAAAATAGGAACATGTAAAGGTATCAACTAAGCAATGGCATGTTTAAATGGATGGTGATCTGAAACACACATATAGTACACTGTACTTCAGGGGAAGATGTGAACTTACTGGATAAATGCCTCAAGAGAGGGGTTCTATTTTTGTCCAAAATCTAGTGCTTCATCAATAAACACATATCTCATGATGCATTTCTGGCTCACTCCCACCTTTTAGAATGTGAAGCTGTGTCAATGTTCTCCAGTACCCTTTAAGCACATTCTATTATCATTCTCTAGATTATTTTTCTAGCCATACATTTATTTCTACATCCTCTCTTTCTCCCTCTTTTCATCATAATTTCTCTTCCCTTTTTTTATTTTTCTCAAGTTTCTACAATCAATTCTCTTATTTCTTCTTAAATCTGTATATATTCTTCTTTTGTTTCCACCTCTTCTTTCTATAATTTTCTGTTATATCTTTTACTCTACCTCCCATCTCTCTCCTCTCTTCCTCTCTCTCTCTCTCTCTCC